>CACVCL010017474.1:0-120000 GCA_902729485.2 Mus minutoides
GTTTTCCTCTTAGCACTGATTTTATTGTACCCCATAAGTTTTGTTATGTTGTGCCTACATTTTCATTAAATTTTAAAAGTCTTCAATTTCTTTCTTTCTTCCTTGACCAAATTATGATTGAGCAGATCATTGTTCAGCTTCTATGTGTATGCAGTTCATAACTTTGTTAGTTTCACTGGGTCTCTGTTTAGTTTCTATTTCCATGCACTATGCTTTGAAAAGAGTGGGGTGTTGAGGTCTCCCACTATTACTGTGTGAGGTGCAATATGTGTGTGGAGATTTAGTAAAGTTTCTTTTATGAAAATGCATTTGGAGCATAGATGTTCAGAATTGAGAATTCATCTTGGTAGATTTTTCCTTTGATGAATATGAAGTATTTTTCCATATCTTTTAAAATAACTTTTGGTTGAAAGTTAATTTTATTCCATATTAGAATGGCTACTCCAGCTTGTTCCTTGGGACCATTTGCTTGGAAAATTATTTTTCAGCCTTTTATTCTGAGGTAGTGTCTGCCTTTTTCACTGAGGTAGGTTTCCTGTATGCAGTAAAATTCTGGGTCCAGTCTCTTAGTGTATGTCTTTTTACTGGGGAATTGAGTCCATTGATATTAAGAATTATTAAAGAAAAGTGACTGTTGCTTCCTGTTGTTTTTGTTGTCAGAGGTGGAATTAAGTTTGTGTGAAAGTTTGGGGTTTGTTGAAAGATTACTTTCTTGCTTTTTCTAGAGTGTAGTTACCTTCTTTGTGTCTGAGTTTCCATCTGTTATCAGTTGTAGTGCTGGATTTATAGAAAGATATTGTGTAAATTTGTTTTGGTCATGGAATATCTTGGTTTCTCCATCTATGTTAACTGAGAGTTTTGCTGGGTATAGTAGCCTGGGCTGGCATTTCTGTTCTTTTCGGTCTGTATTACATCTGCCCAGGATCTTCTGGCTTGTATAGTCTCTGATGAGAATCTGGTGTTATTCTGATAATTCTGCCTTTATATGTTACTTGAACTTTTTCCCTTACCACAGACCTAGTGTACTGGTTCCACAGCCAGTCCCACAATATTCAGAGGAAGCTTGACTCCCAGGTGCTCTACTATGCCCAAGATTACAGGACAGGCCACAACATTGGCCCCAACACCTGCAGTAACTGTGTATCCCAGGATAAAGGGACACAGGGACATGCAAGATATCTAGAGAAAACCAAATAGACTGGACCAGAAAAGAAATTCATCCTGTCACATAATAATCAAAACACCAAATGCACAAAACAAAGAAGGAACTCCTGCCCAGCCAGTGGCATGATCCTGTCTGAACCTGCACCTAGAGCAGACCTTATGTGTTGGCTCTGCACCCACTCTTAAAATACCCATTGGGAGCCTGACTCCCAGGTGCTCTGGAACACCCAAGATCACTGGATCACAGTAACACAGAGGAAGTTCAACTCTCAGGAGATCAGACACACCCAGGAATACTGGAACTCTGATACACACAAGACCACAGCTGAGGCCACACAACATCTTTCCCAACACCCAGTGTAACTGGGATCTCCACAGGAACCAAGGAAACAAACCCCAGCCAAGTCAGAGGCACAAGTTCCTTCCAGCTTGCACCTGTGTCCAGAAGAAACCCATGGCTCTACCCCATCCCCCAACCCATGCATCACCCAGAGAAAGCTTGACTGCCAGGAGCTCTGACACAACAGGAGCTCAGGAGCTTGTTCACACCAGGGTTCAGGATCCCAGAGGCAGCTTGAATCCAAGGAGCTCAGGAGCTTGTTCATAGCAGGCTTCAGAATCCCAGAGGGAGCTTGAGGATCTCAGGATCCCAAGATCCCAGAATCTCAGAATCACAGACACAGGATTCTGACTGGACTTTGAGGAGTTCTGACACAACCAGGATTACAGGAAGGACAGGCTCCAGTTAAAAACAGCAAGGGAAGGTAGCACTAGAGATAACCAGATGACAAATGGCAAGGATAAGAACATAAGCAAAAGAAACCAAGGTTACTTGGCATCATCAGAACATAGTTCTCCTACCACAGCAAGTCCTGAATAGCCCCATAACACTGGAAAAGCAAGATTTGGATTTAAAATCACTTCTTGTGATGATGATAGAGGACTTTAAGAAGGACATAAGTAACTCCCATAAAGAAATACAGGAGAACAAAGGGAAACAGGTAGAATCCCTTAAAGAGGAAACACAAAATTCCTTAAAGAATTACAGTAATACACAACCAACCAGGTGAAGGAATTGAACAAAACATTCCAGGATCTAAAAATAGAAATAGAAACAATAAAGAAATCACAAAGAGAGACAACCCTGGAGATCAGGTGTCATGGATGCAAGCATCACCGACAGAATACAAGAGATAGAAGAATCTAAGATGCAGAAGACACTATAGACACATTGACACAACAATCCAAGAAATGCAAAATGCAAAAAGCTCCTAACCAAAATCATCCAGGAAATCCAAGACACAATGAGGAGACCGAACCTAAGGATAATATGTATAGAAGAAAGCGAAAGCGAAGATTTCCAACTTAAGGGGCCAGTAAATATATTCAACAAAATTATAGAAGTAAACTTCCTAACCTAAGGAAAGAGTTGCCCATGAAAGTTTCAACTGTGTTATGTGGTCCAGTTATGTGTGTGGTAACACAGTAATGATAATTTCAAGTTTCTTCATTTGTCCCCTACCCAACATGATGATTCATTGATAAATTTTTTCTTTATTCTTTGAAGAGCAACATAATTTTATACACATGTGCATCAATGTATTTGTACAAAGCCATATTCTCCTCAGAAATACTATAATTGTAGCCATATTCACTACAGTCTGTAAATTGTTTATAGCTTATCAAGGTCACAATGGAATTGATATTAAGTTCAAACTTTTATGTGTTTCATTTACTTGCCCACAAATTTCTTTTGTTTTCTAAGAAGTATAAAAAAACCTTAGAATATCCTCTGTGTATTATTTCTGATTTTACTTAATATATTTTACATAATATAGAATCAGTATTATAAGTTAACTTTTGTATATTTTTCTATTAGGATTATTGATAAATTATTAAAATTAAATACAAAAATTAAAAGGCCACATGTCAATTTATTTAATATAAGCTTAAGATATTTATGAAAAGAAAATAAATTTTTAATACTGTGACTAAGGTGTAAACTCTTCTTCAGAAAGCATGTATTTAAATGCTTTTTTTCTACCACTTATTATTTGAATGAAGCAGTGCATAGGATGCAGGTATGTATCATAGCTTCAGCAGGAAATACATGACTGATGGCATGATTTCAGATTCCATATATAGCTTCTCAGGGCAAACTTGAATATACATGATCATGAAAAAGAAGATAAGATAAAAGATAATGAGTTATTATTATCTTAAATTAAATTATGATCCAGGCGCAGAGATAAGATGTGCTTCTTCCCCAGTTGCTGAGACAAAGATTGACATTCAAGTATATTTATTAATATACTTGAAACAGAAAGCAATGAAATTGAAATAAGTTATATAACAGGATGCAAAAGAAAATCCAGGAGCCTGGTTCTGCTGCCTTCAGATTACATGGGGTATCTGCAGTGAGAATTGATAAGCTTCCATCTTCTAAGTGAGTAAGCTAGTAGATGAGCTACATGCACTAGCTAGAGCCACTCACAGACCACTGGGGTATTCTAGGCAAATCACATCTCCCATCTGATTCAACTACTAAGTGTTTTTGTAACTGTACCTATTCTTAAATGTACAGAAAATTTTGTACCTGGAAATTTTAGCTTCATTTAGAGATAATTCAAATTTAACACAGTTTACATTTTCTTATTTGCCATCTACGGGCATCTTTTACCAAGACACTTTCCTTTAATGACAAATAAATATCCCACTTACCATTATTATGTTACAACTCCCTCATGGACATAATAAAACACCATAAACCTCTTCTCCAAAGAACATTCAGAATCACTTAGTACTTCACTAAAAATGTTTATTAAACTAGCCTCTGAAGGAACTGAGCTTTTGAAAATCTATTTTGTGCCTCAGACTAGATCTGAGTCAATGAAAATGCAAGAAGAGTTTAGAGCATCTTGTAGTAGCAAAAAAATTGCAAAATTCAATGGAAGGGCTGCTACAGAAACCCAGTGCCAAGAAGAAACTGTCCTCAATGAACCAGTTTGTGACATAGAGCAGCACAGTAAACAAGGCTCATTTAGAACTCAAAGAAAAAATAATAATATGCATGTTTATACTATAAATAAGTAAATAAATATAAGTGAGTAAATAAATGGGTAATGAGCAAAAATGTTCAGGTCTTTATTTTAAAAAAAATCCAAATTTGAGATACTATCTGGTAGGAAAAGAAGCCAGATCCTTTACATGCTTCTATTTAGATAGGCATAAAATCCAGTATAAAGATTAGTATTCTCAATTATGCCGTGCAGATATCATAGATCACCTGCAGCAATATGAAGACAAGGGTAACTCAGTTCTGGAAAACTCTATAAGCACAAGACCTCTGTCTAGTAATGTCAGATCATTAGGTAATTCCAAATGGAAAAAGAAATTCAGCCAACAACGCTATGGGTGTCAAGATCATAAAGGTCATGAGACAAGATGAACAAAAAGTGTCACAGATAAAAGTTTAAAAAAGGCGGTGGGGCATGGCTATTACTCCAACAAGACTCCTCCAACAAGATTCCTCCATTGCATGCCTTGAAACAAAATAGGCATCATTGGAAAAGCATCACAACTCAGAATAAATAAAGGAAGTCTCTGTAATATCATTTAAACTTTCTGCAAACGTAAAATGTAGACATAATGCTTTTACTATTCTATTTTTTTGATTAAATATTTTCTTTATTTACATTTCAAATGCTATCCTGAAAGTTCCATATATACCCTCCCCCCTGCCCTGCCCTGCTCACCTACCTGCCCACTACTAATTCTTAGCCCTGGCATTCCCCTGTACTGGGGCATATAAAGTTTGTAAGACCAAGGGGCCTCTCTTCCCAATGATGGCCATCTTCTGCTACATATGCAGGTAGAGACAAAAGCTCTGGGGGTACTGGTTAGTTCATATTGTTGTTCCACCTATAAGGCCGCAGGCCCCTTCAGCTCCTTAGGTACTTTCCCTAGTCCCTCCATTGGGGGCCCTGTGTTCCATCTTCTAGATAACTATGAGCATCCCCTTCTGTATTTGCCAGATTCCACAAAATAGAAACAGAAGGTACTCTACCCAATTCATTCTGTGAAGCCACAATTACTCTGATACCTAAACCACACAAAGACACAACAAAGAAAAGAACTTCAGACCAATTTCTCTCATGAATATCAATGCAAAAATACTCAATAAAATCCTTGCAAACAGAATCCAAGAACACATCAAAACGATCATCCACCATGTCCAAGTAGGCTTCACCCCAGGGATGCAGGGATGGTTTAATATATGGAAATCCATTAACATAATCCACTATATAAACAAACTCAAAGACAAAAACCACATGATCATCTCCCTAGATGCTGAGAAAGCATTTGACAAAATCCAACACCCATTCATGACAAAAGTCTTGGAAAGATCAGGAATTCAAGGCAGATATCTAACCATAACAAAAGCAATATATACGGCAAACCAGTAGCCAACATCAAACTAAATGGAGAGAAGCTGGAAGCAATCCCACTAAATTCAGGGACTAGACAAGGCTGCCCACTTTCTCCCTACCTATTCAATATAGTACTTGAAGTCCTAGCCAGAGCAATTCAACAACAAAAGGAGATCAAGGGGAATCAAATTGGAAAGGAAGAAGTCAAAATATCACTATTTGCAGATGATATGATAGTATATATATAAGTGACCCTAAAACTTTCACCAGAGAACTCCTAAACCTGATAAAAAGCTTCAGTGCAGTAGCTGGATATAAAATTAACTCAAACAAATCAATGGCCTTTCTCTACACAAAGGATAAAGGGGCTGAGAAAGAAATTAGGGAAACAACACCCTTCACAATAGTCACAAACAATATAAAATACCTTAGTGTGAATCTACCTAAGGAAGTGAAATATCTATATGATAAGAACTTCAAGTCTCTGAAGAAAGAAATTGAAGAAGATCTCAGAAGATGGAAAGATCTCCCATGCTTATGGATTGACAGGATTAATATAGTCAAAATGGCTATCCTGCAGAAAGCAATCTACAGATTCAATGCAATCCCCATCAAAATCCCAAAACAATTATTCACAGACATGGAAAAAGCAATTCTCAAATTCATCTGGAAAGGCAAGAAACACAGAATAGCAAAAACAATTATTTTCCCATTGGGAGAGGGTTTGTTTGTTTGTTTGTTTGTTTGTTTGAGACAGGGTTTCTCTGTGTAGCCCTGCCTATCCTGGAACTCACTCTATAGACCAGGCTATCCTAGAACTCAGAAATCTACCTGCCTCTGCCTCCCAGGTGCTCAAGTCCAAGTGGGTCAAGGACCTCAACATAAAACCTGATACACTGAACCTAATAGAAGAGAAAGTGGGAAATAAACTTGAAATGACTGGCACTGGGGGAAATTTCCTGAATATAGTTCTAGTGGCTCAGGTCCTAAGATCAAGAATTGATTAATGGAATTTCATGAAACTGGAAAGCTTCTGTAAGGCAGAGGACATAGTCAATAAGACAAATTGGTAACCTACAGATTGGGTCAAAAATATTCACTAACCCTATATCTGATAGAGGGCTAATTTCCAAAATATATAAAGAAATCAAGAAGTTAACCACCCTCCCCTTAAAAAATCTAAAAATAGAGTATAAAACTAAACAGAATTCACAACAGAGGAATCTTGAATGGCTGAGAAACACCTAGAGAAAAGTTTAAAGTCTTTAGTGATCAAAGAAATGCAAATCAAAACAACCCTGAGATTCCACTGTACACCAATCAGAATGGCTAAGATCAAAACCTCAGGTGACTACACATGTTGGAGAGGATGTGGAGAAAGAGGAATACTCCCCCATTGCTGATGGGATTGCAAACTTGTACAACCACTCTGGAAATCAATCTGGAGATTCCTCAGAAAATTGGAAATAGATCTACCTGAAGATCCAGCAATACCACTCTTGGAAATATCCCCAAAAGATGTCCCACCATTCCACAGAGGCACATGTTCTACTATGTTTATAGCAGCCCTGTTTGTGACAGCCAGAAGCTGAAAATGACCCAGATGTCCCACAACAGAAGAATGAATACAGAAAATATGGCACATTTACACAATGAAATAATACCCAGCTATTAAGAATGAGGACATCCTGAGTTTTTCAGACAAATGGATGGAAATAGAAAATGTCGTCCTGATCGAGGTAACTCAGACCCATAAGGACATGCACGGTATGTACTCACTAATAAGTAGATATATATTAGCCAACAAAAATCAAATCAAATAAAGTGTCAAATATACAAGATACAGCCCACAGAACTCAAAAAGGTCAACAAGCTGAAGGGCCCAAGTGAGGATGCCTCAGTCCCACTTGGGAGGGAGAAGAAAGCAACTACAAGGGGTGAGGGAGGGAGGAACCTGGGAGGAAAAATGAATAGAAGGTACAGAGAGGAGAATATGATCTATGATTGGGTAGTGTGTGTGTGTGTGTGTGTGTGTGTGTGTGTGTAGGGGCAAGGGGCTGGGGAAGACTGAAGCC
The DNA here is from genome assembly GCA_902729485.2 of Mus minutoides. Classification (NCBI taxonomy): domain Eukaryota; kingdom Metazoa; phylum Chordata; class Mammalia; order Rodentia; family Muridae; genus Mus; species Mus minutoides. The sequence continues at coordinate 7,670 of CACVCL010017474.1, forward strand.
CTGAGGGACAGCAGAGAGAAGGGAAAAACATGCAACATCGGGAGGTAGGAGGTTGGGGGTTCCCTCCAGAATGTACAAGAGACATGGGAACTGAGAGACTCTCAGGACTCAAAGAGGGGACCTTAAAGAAAATGCCCTACACTGGGGAGAGGGAACTTGTAGAACCTACTTCCAGCAGAAAGACGGGACATCAAGTGAGAGATGGGGTTGCTATCCCACAGTCAAAACTCTGACCCATAATTGTTCCTGTCTGAAAAACTGCAGGGATGAAAATGGAGAGGAGCCTCAGGAAAAGATGATCTAGCCACAGGCACAAAGTAGAATACAGCACAGGGGGAGGCCCCAAGACTTGACACTATTACAGATTCCATAGAGCGCTCACAAAATGACCTATCGTGACTGCCCTCTGAAAGACCCAACAAGCAGCTGAAAGTCAGATGCAGATACTTTCCCCCAACCAATGGACAGAAGCTGCTGACCTCTGTGTTTGAATTATGGAAAAGACGGAAGAAGCTGAGGATGAGGGCAACCCTGTAGGAGGACCAACACTTAACCTGGATCCCCCTAGATCTCTCGGATACTGACCCACCAACCAGGCAGCATACACCAGCAATTATGAGGTCCCCAACACATATACAGCAGAGAACTGCCAGGTCTGGGTTCAGTCAGAGAAGATGCACCTAACCCTCAAGAGACTAGAGGCCCCAGGGAGTTTAGAAGTCTGGTGGGGTGGGTGGTGGGTGGTAAGGACAACCTCGTGGAGACAGGGGGCCAGGGAGGAGGTATGGGATGTGAAACAATGAGAGGGTGAACTCGGAGGGGAACAAATTCTGGACTTTAAAATAAAAAACAAAGAAAAAATGTAAAATCTTATTTAAATCGACACATTTTGTATTTATCTCAAACTTCTCTACAATATGAAATTCATAGGCCTGAGTTTGTTGCCACAGCTCATTCCCTGTAAGATGTATTTTGTTCCCTTGTAAGAAGCAATATTTTACTGAAGACCATAATTATGATATGCAAGACATTGTATCAGTCCTGTGATGCTTTGTGCCAAAACAGTTAAGTTCAAAGAAAGTGAATCCATATCATAGAACTGTCTTCTTGATGGTAATGGAAGTGTTCCCTGTAATTGACTGTCATTGCCAGGACCAGGAAGGTGCCGTATTGATTGGTCATTGATGATCTCTGCTTTTAATGGTTTTCTAATCAACAAAGGTTCTAATCAAATAGTTCATTATAAGTGTAGTGTCCTGTTGATGAACTAAGTATGCACTCAATCCTTGTTGCTATGACAACATTATCCATGAACTTTTTGAACATAGACACGGCCATTACATAAAGAAACTTGCCAATGTGTAAAGAATGCATCCATATGAACTTTATCATAAAACCTAACTGCTGAAACTTGTGTTTTCACCTCCAATAAATATTCAAAAAAAGGCACAAATGTCTGCAGGATTTTCAGCTATTTGTAACTCCATTTCTGAAGGATCTGATATCCTCTCCCAAACTGTGGTACATTTACACAATGGAGTACTACACAGCTATTAAAAACAATGAATTTATGAAATTCTTAGACAAATAGATGGATCCGGAGGATATCATCCTGAGTGACATAACCCAATCACAAAAGAACACACATGGTATACACTCACTGATAAGTGGATATTAGCCCAGAATCTCAGAATACCCAATATACAGTTCCCAAAAGACATGAAACTCAAGAAGAAGAAAGACCAAAAAAGAAGAAGACTTCGATCTTTATTAGATGGGGGAACAAAATACCCATGGAAGGAGTTACAGAGACAAAAATAGTACTTTTAATGCTGTATAAACTGATTTAGCTTGCTGTCAGTATCAGCGGCAGTATAATCATTAGTATACTAATGATTAACCTCTTATACAGGAAACATGCTGATAGTTTTGCATTTTATCTCCTTAATATTTAATAGATAAAGTTTAGATATTAGAAAATATTGTCTCTTAGTTAATAGTATTTCCATTTCAATTTATTTCTATTTAACATAAAGTAAATAAACTACAGTAATGTAATTTAGAATATCTATTGATGCTATCAAATTTTTATGCACATATTAATTCTTTGAGAATTTCATATAATTTATTTTGGTCATATTCATCTCTCTCTCTATGCTCCTCCCAGATTCATTCTCTATTTCAACCCCACACAACTTTGTGTCTTCATTTTTCTTAAAAACCCACTGAAATTCATTAGAGCTGTCTATGTACTCTTAGGCAAGTGGCTAACCTCTGGAATATGATCAAATTTCCAGGAGCCAAACCTTTAAATAGCAAGTTCCCCTCTTATAGATACATTAAATAAAAACTATCTACTAATTCAGATGTGGGACATCTTGTCACAATTTTTATGCTAGCTAGGACTTGATATGGCTTAAACCTAAGCAGTTGTGCATATTGCCATGGTAGCTATGGGTCCATACATGCAACTACTCTATAGTGTCCAGAAAAAACTTCCTATATAGTTATCTATCACTTCTGGATATTACAGATTTTTTTAAAGCACTCTTTCTTCTGTAATGATACAGGAGGTTTGCGAAGAAAGGATGTGATATAGATATTCCTTTTAAAGCTTATTCCTTTGAAACAATGTATTCCCTGCACCTTGACCATTAGAGAGTCTCGGAGCTAATCTAGTCCAAAAAAATAAGCCTTCCCCGATGACATTTGAAAAATGCACTAATGTATGGGTATAAGCAGAAACAATTAGCAGTCAATTTCCCACTATGTCAATTAGCAGAGTAATTATATTAAGTGCTCCTCTAGGGCCTGCAGCTTATCTATCCACAGCCATGCTATTACAGCAGTGAGCAGACCTTCCCAAGCAGGTCATTATGGTAGCTTGCAGGGTTCACGAATGGATTAGATTGAAGGTTACTTTTTTCTTCTAATCTATGAATAGTACCTTCCAGTACTATAAAAGCTAAGCAGTCAAGATGAAGCTTCAGGTAAATACCATCTTTATTTCTATATGTTCTATGACTGAAGGATATGATGCTCTCATCAATAGAACCTTATGATCAAGTTCTTTATGAGATCCAAGAGCATTAGCAATACCTGATAGCATTAGTGATTCTATGGGGCCTTCATAGGCCAGAAAATACAATAGAGTTAACTCATTGATGCTCTTGGGCAATTTGTTTGTTAATCCATGCTGTTCTGTAGGGATTTATTTACCATTATATGATAATTATACAGTTGTGTGTGTGTGTGTGTGTGTGTGTGTGTGTGTTTATGGTTTTGGAAACGTTAACAGTAGTAGTTTTCCTATTATATTTTCAGATACCATTTGAAGGTTTTAATCTCTCCATGAAGTCCCTCCTTGATTTTGTCCTTTCAGATAACACATTTCTTTATATACTCTGTAATTTTAATGTTTTGATGTATTGTTAATATTACTGGAATAAGTGATTTTTATCCCATATAATGACTCTAATAATTTTCCCATTTGTTCATGGAAGGATGAAAAGGATTATTGGTCATATGCTTCCAAATTACTGCTCATCATTGATGAATATAAGGACATGAATTCTAACATGGCAAGAACCTGAAAGCAGGAATTAATGGAGAGGTGCTATTTATTGCCTTGCTCCTCATGTAATCATCAGCCTACTTTCTTATAAAACCCAGGCCTTAGGATGCACCATCCATAATTGGCTGGAACCCTCCTTGGTCAATCACTTTTATCAAAGACATGCCTATATACCAATCTTATGGAGGCATTTCTATAAATAATATTTTCTCATTTTAGATGACAAAAAATAAAACATTGTCTCACATAGACATAAAACTAACCAGCACAAATAGCTAAAGTTAAGGATGAGTTAAGTTATTAAAAGCTACCTTTTATAAAGCATTCAGCTGGTTTGAATGAGAACGCCCCTCATAGGCTAAGATGTTAGAATCCTTGATTCCCAGTTGCTGGGACTGTTTGGATAGATGTAGAATGTGTGGCTTTATTGGAGGAAGTACATCACTGTGAAATGAAAGTTTGTTTGCGAACTGAAGTTCCCCAAAGCTTGTTGCATTCCAATGTACTCTCTGATTTCTGTTGGTGGTTCAGAATGCAAGGCCTCAGCTTCTGCTCTGTCCATCACGTGTGCTGCTTCCTACCTCGCTTCATCACTTTGTCAGAGACTCAGCACCTGAAATGCACTTAAACTTTCTCTTCAATAAATTGCCACTGTCATGGTGTTTGTGACAGCAATAGAAAAGCAACTGTTTCATGTATCTGTGTGAATATGCTTACTTAGAGCTAACTTAATAAGGGAAAATGATCCTAGCATAAGATAGACATCACCAAAGAAAAAGACAGGTGCCTGGTGTGAGATTTTTCCCTTGAGTTGTCAAAAGGAGAAGTACTACTGAGATATCCAGAACAATATAAGTTTCATCCCCAATATAAGTTATTGCTACAACTCTATTAAAACTTTATTGTTCTTAGCCATTCTGACAAGTGTGATGTGGAATCTCAGAATTATTTTGATTTGCATTTCCCAGGATGATTCATATTTCTTTAAGTGCTTCTCAACAATTATATATTTCTCAGTTGAGAATTTTTTGTTTATCTCTGTACCCCCTATTATTAATGGGTTATTTGGTTCTCTGGAGTCTAACTTCTTGAGTTCTTTGTATATATTGGATATTAGCTCTCTAACAGATGTAAAGATCTTTTCCAAATCTGTTGGTTGACATTTTGTCCTATTGACAGTGTCCTTTGCCTTATACAACCTTTACAATTTTATGAGCTCCCATTTGTTGACTCTTGATCTTAGAGCATAAGCCATTAGTGTTCTGTTCAGGAAAGTTTCCTCTGTGCTCATATGTTTGAGGCTCTTCCCCACTTTCTCTTCTATTAGTTTCAGTGCCTCAGGTTTTATGTGGATGTCCTTGATCCACTTGGACTTGAGCTTTGTATAAGGAGATAAGAATGGATCAATTTGCATTCTACATGCTGATTGCCAGTTGAACCAGCACCATTTGTTGAAAATGCTGGATGGTTTTAGCTCCTTTGTCAGTGATCAAGTTCATTTCTGGGTCTTCAATTCTGTTCCATTGATCTACCTGCCTGTCTCTGTACCAATACCACACATCATCATCATCACGATCATCATCATCACCATCATCATCAACACCATCATCATCATCATCACAATTGCTCTGTAATATGGCTTGAGGTCAAGAATGATGATTCCCTTAGAAGTTCTATTATTGTTGAGAATAGTTTTGGCTATCCTGTGGTTTTTGTTATTCGAAATGAATTTTCAAATTGCTCTTTCTAACTCTATAAATAATTGAGTTGGAATTTCTATGTGGATTGCATTGAATCTGTAGATTTCTTTCAGCAAAAGGCCATTTTTATATTAGTCCTGATAATCCATGAGCATGAAAAATTTTTCCATCTTCTGAGATCTTTAATTTCTTCAGAAACTTGAAGTTCTTGTCATGCAGATGTTTCACTTGCTTGGTTAGAATCAAAGCAAGGTACTTTATGTTATTTGTGACTACTGTGAAGGGTGTAGTTTCCCTAATTTCTTTATCAGTTTGTTTATCCTTTGATTAGATAAAGGCTAATAATTTGTTTCAGTTAATTTTATATCTAGCCACTATGCTGAAAGTGTTTATCAAATTTAGAAGTTCTCTGGTGGAATTTTTGGGATCATTTAAATATTCTTTTATATTATCTGCAACACACCAGTCAGAATGGCTAAGATCAACTATTCAGGTGACATCAGATGCTGGCAAGGATATGGATAAAAAGGAAAACTCCCTCATTTTTGGTAGGACCACAAGCTTCTACAGCCACTCTGAAAATCATTTTGGTTGTTCCTCAGAAAACTTGACATAGTACTACCAGAGGTTCCAGCAATAATACACCCAGGCTTATAACCAGAAGATGCTCCAACATGTAATCAGGACACATGCTCCACTATGTTCATAGCAGCCTTATTTATAATAGCCAGAAGCTGGAAAGAACCCAGTTGTTTCTCAGCAGAGGAATGGATACAGAAAATGTGGTACATTTACACAATGGAGTACTACTCAGCTATTAAAAACAATGAATTTGGCCGGGCAGTGGTGGCACACACCTTTATTCCCAGCATTTGGGAGCAGAGGCAGGTGGATTTCTGAGTTCGAGGTCAGCCTGGTGAGTTCCAGGTGAGTGAGTTCCAGGACAGCCAGGGATATACAAAGAATCCCTGTCTTATAAAAACAAAAACAAAACAAAAAATGAATTCATGAAATGCATGGAACTAGAAAATATCATCTTGAGTGAAGTAACCCAATCACAAAAGAACACATATGATATTCACTCACTGATATTGGATATAAGCCCAAAAGCCCAGAATACCCAAGATACAATTCACAGACCATGTGAAGCTAAAGAAGAAGGAAGACCAAAGTGTGGATACTTCTTTTCTTCTTTGAACAAAATACTCATGGGAGGTAGAAGGTGAGAGGTACTAGGGATGAAGAGAGGATGGGGAGGGGAAAAATGAGGAGCAGGAGAAGGTATGCTAGGAGATGGGGATGATATACAGAAAGTCAGGAAATTGAACAGAATTATGTTGCAAGTCCTAGATACCAGGAAAGAAGAGGCTCTCAGTACCCAAAGGGGATGACATAAACTGAAATGCCCAACAAAGGAGAGGAGAATCTGTAAAGACCATATCCAGAGGTTAGTCAAGGCTTCCATTTGGGGGATGGGGCTGCCCACGCAACTACAACTTTTTAACCCAGAATTGCTCCTGTCTAAAAGAAATATTGGGATAAGTGTGCAGCAGAGACTGAAGGAAAGGCCACCCAGAGACTGCCCTACTTGGGGATCCATCCCATCTACCGACACCAAACCCATACACTATTGTGGATGCCAAGAAGTGCTTGCTGAAAAGTGCCTGATATAGATGTCTTCCTAAAGGCTCTGCCAGAACCTGACAAATACAGAGGTGGATACTCTCATCCAACCATTGGACTGAACACAGGTTCCCCAATGGAGGAGCTAAAGAACAGACCCCAGGAGCTGAAGTGTTTGCAGCCCAATAGAAGGAACAAAAATATGAACCAACTAGTACCCCCAGAGCACCCAGGGACTAAACCACCAACCAAAGGGTACAGATGGAGGGACCTATTGATCCAACTGCATATGTAGCAGAGGATGGCCTTGTCTGACACCAGTGGGAGGAAAGGCCCTTGGTCCTGTGAAGTCTCGATGCCCTAGTACAGGGGAATTCCATGGCAGGTAAGTAGGAGTGTGTAGGTTGGTGGAATAGCACCCTCATTGAAGCATGGAGAATGGGGATAGAATGAGGGGGGGGTGCAGAAGGGAAACCTGGAAAGGGGATAACATTTGAAATGTAAGTAAATAAAATATCTAATTAAAAATCTTTATTGTTGATGATACAACACACATTGGTTACCAGATATAGAGAAATCATGTTTGAACTGACCAGGAAAATTAGCACTAGTTAGCTTTCATAATGAAAATTGTTATGTAGACTTCTGGGGGTACAAAAATATCACTGGCAATCTTACCCATCTGTAGGCCCTATGAATTACAGTATCAACATGCCTTGCAAGACATCTTTCTGGGTACAATAATCGCAGAAATACTATTAGAGAAACCATTCATTTCCTGGTTTGTTAAAAGCCTATTCCAAGGTTGAAAAGCCTAGTATCTGGCCAACAACTAATTGTTGTTGAGCCCACCCCAGAGGTGAACCTACTTCTGTTTTTCTGTTAGATGGATGTTGTATCGAGGTGTCCTCTATGTTCAACTTTCCACATCCATAAAATACTCCAGCTCTCAGACCTAATCAGTCTATTCATGTAATACATAGTAGGTAGTGCATAAACTTGCATCTGATTTAAATATATAGAGCCAGAAGTCAGGTATGATATTAGTGAAACAGTACCTACTAGACTGAAGAGAACCATTATGATATCATGGCACCCATTTTTGAGTGCTCAAGAGAAAGCCAGTCAACATTTTACCATGGATAGAGAAGGAGTTCATGAATTCCTTACCCTATCTTAGGAGCTATGGACAGTGAGGACTCACAAAACAAAGTCAGTTTTCTTTAAGGCTATATCATATTCCAGGGGATGGCCCTATACACAGAATTATATAGAAGGCACAAATTAGATTCAATGAGTTACAAAAGTAACAAAATGAGAACATAAAGTTTGGGTGGTGGGGATATGTAGTGGACATGGAACTAGGTACAGGCAGTGATGTGGAAAATATAAAAAAATCATTCTACAATTTTCTCAAATAATTAATAAAAATTATCTTGAAAATAAATAAGCAGCAAGATTACCCATTACTTTTCAGCTAATATCCACGTATTAGTCACTACATTCCATGTTGGTATTTCTGGGTCTGGGTTACCTCACTCAGGATGACTTTTTTTTTTTTTTTCTGGTTCCATCCATTTACCAGTAAACTTTATGATGTCATTGTCTTTAATGGCTGAGTAATACTCAATTGTATAAATAAACCACATTTTTATTACCCATTACTTGGTTTTGAGACATCTAGATTGCTTCCAGTTTTGGGATGTTACAAATAGAATCCTTATGGACATAGTTGAGCACAGATCTTTCTAATAGGATGGAGTGTGTTTGGGGAATGTCTAGAAGTGCTATAGCTGAGTCTTGAGTCAAGTGTATTCCCAATTTTCTGAGAAAGTTACATATTGCTTTCCAAAGTGGCAGGACAAGTTGGAACTCTCATCAGCAATGAAGGAGTATTTCCCATATTCCATATCCAAACTACATGGCTGTTATTTTGTTTTTGATCTTAGCCATCTGCCAAGTGAGGAGGACTTAAGAGGAGATTCATGGATCTCCCTGGGAAGTAGAAATAGAATAGATATTGTGACTGAACTTGTAGCAGGAGAGTACTTAAGAAGAAGGAATCATCGGTAGAGAGAGTAGAGGGTGGGTGTAGCTTTTATTCCCTCAGATGGAGGAATGAAATATGAGCCATACCACAGCTGTGTAAATACACAGCTTGGGCTGAGCCCAGAGTGTTTCTTTCTCTGTTCTAATTATACCTAGACCTAGACTTGGGAGCTTCTGGACAATCTAATGTTCCAGACTAACTGATTCAGTCTTACTTGTCTCCACATGCCTGAATGGATCTGCTTGGCCTCATACAACTTTGACAATGTGTTTTAATCTTTCAGCTCCTTATTCTCTGGCTCATTCTACTTTCACCTGTGCCTAGCTTGTTCACTCTGTAAATCTACCCCTACAAAACTTCCACACATCCCTCACACTGTTATGCACAGACCCCAGGGTCCCTAAAGACCACCAAAGAGTCTGTATTCAAGTTCAAGTTTGGACCTCTTTAAACTCTTCAATGCAGTACATGGGTGTGGAGGTGCTAAGGTGCTGTGAGCCTTGTCTTTTTACAGTTTAATCTGGGTAAGAGGCTTTCCAACTTGGCAGTTAGATGATTGATTGATATTTCGCAAAGCATAATTTGCATAAAAATTTTAGATAGCATCATAAGCTTTATATATATATTAAATAAGGTTTAACATGAGTCATTTGCCTGATGCATGACACTGGGCATTTCCTGTTATCAAGGGTGGAGTGGCTGTTGCTTAGGGGATGGGTACCTTCGTTTCTGGAATAAGCTTTTTTTTTTTTTTCCAGTTACCAAGTTCAAACTCAGGACAAACTGAACATAAGATGGAGTTTCAACACAAAATAGAATAAGCTAGGCTGGTTCCTTCATGCATACCACATAAACTACCCCCTTTTTTTCTCTTAAATAGTCTTTGTTTTCTGTGCTTTTCTCTTGTGTTGGATGTATCCTATCTTTGACTTATGCAGTCAAATCTGTTTCTGATTCATCACTTTGCCTGCCTCTAAAGTAGACATCACTTTCAAACATCAATGCTTCCTTCTATAAACTAAACTTATCTTCATTGCTTGAGATTAAAGGTGTGTACTAAGAGCATGTATGTATTCCAACCAGATCATATTATAATACAGAGAGTGTCTGCATTCCAAGTGGCTCAGACACTAGCACCTAGCAGCTGTGTTGCTAGAATAAAATTCCTCTACAATGGAGGGAGTGAGTACTGGGAGAGACAACTGGAATTAGGGTATGGGCAATTCAGAGGCAAGGTAGTGCAATGGTAACTCTCTAGAGCCTATTAAGGTGACCCTACCTCCTAGTAATGAGGGATACAGAGCCTGAATTTGCCATCTCCTGTAACTAAGCAAGACTTCCAGTGGAGAGATTGGAACACCAACCCAGTCACAAAACCTTTGAAATACTATTTGTCCTGCCTACAAGATTTACTGGAATAAAGGTTTGTTTTTGTCTGTTTTTTTAGACTCCCAACAGAGGGAGTGGGAACTGTTGCTGATTTTTTTGCCTGCTTTGGGGAACCTTTTCCTCCTAGTGGGTTGCCTACTTCAGTCATAATATGAGGGGAGGTTTCTAATCTTGTTGCAACTTGATTTGCCACGTTTGGCTGATAGCCTTGGGTCTGACTTTTCCTGAAAGGACATGGTGGAAGAAAAAATGGGGAAGGACTAGGTTGAGGAATGTCAAAAGTGGGGAAGGAAGAATGGAGGGAAAACTGCAGTCAGAATGTAATCCATGATTCAATGTAATACAGGAGAGAAACCAAGAGGATGTGTAGCTAAACTTTTGGCTACTTTGTTGGTTCTTTTCCTTCCACCTTTTTTCCATCTCTCCTCTTCTTCCCTTTCAATCTCCTAGAACTAGGTAAGAGAGAAAAAATAAATAGAAGAAAAAGGAGGCAACGATATCATTAGACCACTTCCTGCTGATTCAAGGCATTGAGTTCCTTGGGGCAAGTTTGATCTTTGCCATCAGACAAATTGAATCCAACCACCAAAAGGCCAGCCACCCGCTTCTAGCATTTATATATCCTCTGAATTTCAAATGTCACACAGTTGCAAAAAACTAATGTAGGGTTCAAGCATGCAAGAATTTTCTCAGAATAATCTGGTAGAGTAAGAAGTGGCAGGTAGATTTTAAGGTGTGGTGTTTACTTTATCAACCACTCTCTGTCCTTATAAAGATTTAATTTTTCTTAATTACCCCTGAGAGTGGCTACTTGCTATTCACTGATGATAACTTGTTCATTTGAAATCTTGAACACTTGTGCCAATAACTCCCAAGCTAACACCATTGTCTCTAACAGTCTTTAGTTACAAGAATTTTTTAGTTACAAGAATTTGTCTCCACTATGTATGTCATTCCATACAAATGAATCAGAATTGACAAATAACACACGAACAAACATATACCCATCTCCTGGAGATTAAATGTGCATCTGTGGTTGGAAGACTTAGTTGACAGATTATAGATGCATTGCCACAGTGAGGCTGTTTGGCAGTACTGAGTTTAGAAGAATCCGGTAAATTATTTTCTTATTCGTCTGTTCAACACTGAGGGTTGTAGAGTCATCAGGAGTAATAACTGTTAAAAAGAAGCCATTACACGTCTTTATAAGGCCAAGATAAATTAAGTAGTCGGTTTCTTTGCACATGTCCTGCCCATTGTTATCATATTTCCCCTGTTTAATTACTCTTCAGTAGATTTAAATCAATGAAAATGAAGGATGTAAACCTTGCCTCAACTTAGTGTTAAGCCAATCGGTATTAAAGAGAATATCACTCAGAGTATATTAACAACTTAATATTTGACTAGTAAATTTTATATTGCGTCTATGCTTTGCCAATAAATATGTTAAATTTTATGGGGTTTTTTTCTTCCTGTAATGTAACTACCTATAGGTTTTAGTTCTATGGAAAATTTTTTCCCTCAAAATTTTCTTTTGTCTTCAATAACTTCATGTTACCTTTCAACCAAGTTTAAAATATAATTTAAAATCATTTAAACCTTTGTATTAAATTTGCCATCCTCTTGTGTATTCAACCTGTTTAACTTACTTTTAAGAAAATAATGTAATCAATTTACTGTACTATGTTTTTCACTTCCCATAAAATTATCTTTAAAAACTTAAGCTTTAAAAAAAAATGGAATCAATCTGAAACTACGTACTCCAGTAAGAAAAGTGTGTGGTGTTTGAGGGATGTGTGTGTGTATGCTATGGAAATATTATTGTAAAAGCAGCCAATAGGTTCAAAGCAATCTTTCAAAAAATCCATCTCATATGTTGGTTTGTATTTGTATGTTTGATGTTCTATTTGCTAATCTCAGTCTTCAGTCTTAATAAAGTAGTATCTTTCTTTATATTCTTTAGATAAATCTGTAGAAAAGGATTTCACATTCTTTTTTCCATACCTATTCAATATTCCAACTATTCAATAAACACAGTATGTAACATGGAATGATTTCTAATTCCTATACATTTTCATTGAATTCAGCAGAAAATCAGTTGTGTTAGCAAAGACATGAAGTAAATACACTGTGAAAACAAAATGCTTCTCCTGCTTTGGGCCCTCACTGTCTTTAGGGTTTTACATGTCTAACTAAATTGAAATTTCATACACTAAAAATGACTCTGATAGCTTCCTAATCCCATGCTTTTCTGATAATGTCCTTTCTGAATTCAGAAAAAAAAAATGAGAAGTTAATTGCTTACACACTGAAAAATGCTTTTCTTTGAATTCAGTGAAGCACAAAGATAAATGGTGTATTACTAAAGGGAATTTAGCTCTATTTATGACTGCTTGTAGTGTGAAATTGGTTGTTTGTGATCTCTGAAGGCTTGCTTTCTTTTCAAAACCTACCATGCTATCTCTGACTACAGAGAAATATTGAAATGAAAAACTCAATTTGAATTAAGAGAAATATTTACATATAAATGTTTTTTTTTTACATGGTTGTGATTTTTTGTTTTTCCTTTTTCTATCTTCATTTGTATGGGTTTAAGTTTATTTAAAATTTTAGTTCTCAAATAATATGGGATAGAATTTTTCACTCTTCCTTTTTCTTTGAGGTCTTTGTTGTTTTTCTTTCCATCCGTAATATTCATTTGGTATAGTAACCACTCAGTGCTTCATAAATCTTTTATTCTATTTTGTTTCCAATGTGCATTATTCAGATTTTTAACGAAAATTAATATAGCTCTTGGAATTCAGTATTTGTATTTCTTATAATGAGAGGCCAAATCTTTTAAGTTCAGACTCCAGGTTAATTTTCCCCAACAATCCAGCATTTCCAGGTTAATTCCAAACAAGCCTGCCCTCCTGCCTGACAACCACCAATAGAGAGAAAAATAAAAGTTAAGTTTATGATTTCACTCTCAGCACCAGACAATTATTCTCAGAGCCCTCAAGAGTTCTCCAATTATATGCTTGCTAACCTAGAAAGCTCACTCCCTACTTGTTGCTTTCTATAAAGCTTTATGCCCACTGATGTTGGGCACTCCTCTCCACCATAACTCTCCTGTGTAGTGGTGGTGGTGGGCTAAGGGGACCCAACTAGCTCAAATACATCAGATTGGCTGCTGCCTGTTTGGGGGAGGTTCACTAACACTTCCCTGGCACTACATATTGGTCCATTGGCCAGGAAGTTCCCCATGGGAAACAAGACAACCAATTTGGAGGTTCTTGATGGCAACAAATCTTCATCTATATGTGTGGTTTTATAACACTATGATCAAGTTCCTGTTTCTCTGTATTCTAAGTTTATCTGTGTGGTTTGCAGGTCTGTGCATGTGAGTATCTCCACAGCAGCTCAGAAGTGTGTGTCTGCACCAGTGCAGGTTTATGTCAGCACAATGTCACAAAGGTGTGTGACTACATGTTACAGTCTTCAGTCGTGTGGGAAACTTGTGTGTCCAAGTCCTGCTGAGGAGATTTGGGGTTTGAATATCTGTGCAGCACTTCCAGCTGTGTCTTTCCCTGTTCCTGAGCAGCTTAAGTGCCTGCACCTGGTTTCCTGACCTGTAGGGTAGTAGAGAAACTTCTGTGTGACCACCACCTTCTGGTTAGTTCCTGTTACTTCAGGGCTATATCTTTTTCGGTTCTGATTGGTTTTTGCTTCTGACTGTATCTTTCTCTGTTCGGAGACTTTGAGTGGATCCGGATGTATAATCTACAATTTTATTCTGAAAAAAAAAAAAAAAAAGGCCTTAAACTTACGTCAGTGGGTGGTTGGGGTTATGAAATACATGACTGTGAGCCCTGGCCATGGCAGGGCCAGGAAAAGTCCGGAGTCTGGGGAGTTCATGGGCTTAGAGAGCAGAGAACCCACCAATCTGATTATTTTCTTGTGTGCATGTGTGCCACTTTCTGGTTATTTCTTGTTTCTGTCTGATAGAGAGTAAAGGTTGGAGACTTATGTTTTGTGTGTCATCAAAGAAGTATTTTTTTTTTACAAGTGTCACTTTCTAGTTGTTTCTTTTTTCTGCCTGATAGAGAGGGAGATTACATTTGTGTTTTTATATATTTCTCATATATATATATATATATATATATATATATATATATATATATTTCTCATTATGAGATATATTTGACAAGGTGACTTTAATGGACATATTGACATGGAGAAGGCTACACCTACAGCATTCTACAGGTACCCTTCACCGTATAAGAGGTCAGAAAGCTGGTTCATGGCCCCACAGGGGAGGTTCCCCCCATCCCCTCCAACAACCAAGTAACTATTGATGCTTTCTTTGCACTGACTCAACCAGACTAGGTCTTAAGCTAAGAAGAAACTCTTGGCTTACTGTTGGTTCTGCAGGCAGATCTCAGAGAGGGTAAACGATGGCCCACCAATCTGGCCAAAGAATTTGACATTATGTAGATAGAGAGGTTAAAAAAGAGTCTGAGGAACTTACTGGTAGTTTTAATGGCAAAATAGAAACAGATGAAAGGACAGAGACAACATTCTCCCGACCTGGCAAAGATCCTGTTGGCAGCAATAGCCAAAACAGAGGACTACAGGAGATGTCTGGAGCTAATTGCTCCTAGTAACCAATGCCCTTGCTCGGGTTCTGACATGTGGACAGTGGCCTACCTGTGTAAAAGATGAAAAAAAAAATGGCTTCTAAAAAAGAGATAATTGGAGCTCTAAGTTCCCCACTTAAAATAAATCAACATGGTTATTATAAGGAAAAGGGTCATTGGGCCAGAGAGTGACCCCAAAAGATGCTGATCCAAAACCTGACCTTAAAAGATAGAAAAATAAGAATAAAATAGACAGGTTTCAGATCCTTTTCCCAAGCCAAGGGTAACCATAAAAGTAAATGGGAAGCCCTATAGTTTCCTTGTGGATAATTAATTAATTAATTAATGTTCAACATTCTGCCTTGCTAAACCTGAAGATATAGTCTCAAGGGCTTACAAATGACTCCTGGAAATATAACAAAAACCCAGGACCTCTTAGAGGCCCTAAAAATTTAGACAAACAAGCCTTTGCTAAGCAGGCCCTACTCTGATGTCAGAATGGCTCATTACTAGTTTCTCCTCTCAAATGCCCTCAGGATAACTTTCAGTTGCTCAGCTTCCCTTCTACCTGACCCAGACCTTGATGACCTCTAATTGACTGCTGAGACCTCCTTGATGGATAGAGAGATAACATGGTTCACCAATGTCAGCAACCTCATTAAGGATGGACAAAGGTATAGTGGGGCATTGGTGGTCTTAAACACAGGATCATATATGTAAAGCCACTCCTGACAGAAATGTCAGCCCAGAAAGCTGAGCTGGTAGCTCTGACCACGATGTTATAGCTAAAAAAGACAAGAGACACACATAGTCAATATGTCTTTGCTACTGCCCATATCCATGAGGCAGAAGGAAAGACTATCAAAAATCAAGAAAAACATCTTCCTACTAAAGGCTCTAGGAGAGCCTAAATAGTTGGCCATCATTCACTGCCCGGGGCATCAAAATGAAAAAAGAACATCTCAAGGGACAAAAGCCCAGTTTGTGGAAATTGGGCTCCTCATGTCCTATTGCCCTACACCCAAGAACCACTACACTCCCTGACCAGCCTAATTATACTACATAAGGTATGATCTGGGCCAAAAACTTGCCCATGTCTTAATGTCATAGAAGATGGTAGAAGACAACAGACTAAAAACTAATTGTACTGGAAAAAAATAGGTCTATACATATTCAACAGACCAGTTGTTCTTCACACATGGGAGCCTGGAGAATGCAAGATTTAGTCTGCCAGTCCCAAATAAACAATAGAGATGCTAATTCAAAAATAGTGAAAATTATTAAGAATTATAAGACCTGTCAATTGACCAATATGGTTGCCAATAAGAAGAACCCATGTACTTGATACTGGGGCACCACGCAGGGAGTCTATTGGGAAATCGATTTCACAGAGGTCAAACTAGGAAAATTAGGATACAAATATTTGATGGTGTTCATGGATACCTTTTCAGGATAGATGAAAGCTTTCTCAACTAAACATGAGACTAGTCAAAAGGTAACAAAATAATCCTAAAATGAAATTACAGATACCTTTTCAAAATGGGCTGAGACTTTCCCAACTAAACAGGTGGTAACAAAATTAACTACTAAAAAAAATTCTTGCAAAGTATGGTTTTTCTAGGGTTATAGGGTCAGATAATGGACCTAACTTTTTGTCACCTAACTTTTTGTAAGTTAGAGATTAGCTAATATTATAGAGATTTATTAGAGACATTCTGCTTACAGACCCTGGAGTTCAGATCGATAAAAATGATAAATAGAACCCTAAAAGAAACCTTAGAGACTGGTGGTGACTTTGTCTCTTTACCCTTTATAAAGTACAGGGCTTCCCATACCAGATGAAACTCATCCCTTTTAAAATTGTTTGGTTCACTGTTTTCATGAAGCTTGAGGAAGATGGGCATTCTAGTCATCAGAGAAAGGGGGAAATGAGAGACCAAATCTTTTAAGTGCAGACCCCAGGTTAATTTCCCCCAACAATCCAGTGTTTTCAGGTTAATTCTCAACAGGCCTATCCCTACCTGACAACCACCAATACGGAAATAAATAAATAAATAAATAAATAAATAAATAAATAAATAAATAGAAGTTAAGTTTATGGTTTGACTCCCAGCACCAGCCAATAATGCTGAAGGCCATAATAGCTCTCCAATTAGGTGCTTGCCAGGCTAGAAATGCTAACTCCCTGATTGCTGCATTCTATAAAGCCTTACCCCTATACATGTTGGGAGCTCCTCTCCACCAAAATTTTTCTATGTGTTGGAGGTGAGCTGAGGGGCCTGAGATAGCTAACAGAAAGACCCTGTTGTTATTTACATCAGATTGAACTTTTTGTATATTTTGGGGTTCATTAACACTTCCCTGGTACTTCAATAGTGCTCTAGTTTTAAATTTATTGCAGTTTATTATATATATATATATATATATATATATATATATATATATATACACACACATATATAATTTTAGTTTTTTTCAAAAGTACTGCCACTGAAATCATTACCTTACAAGGCTGTGGATGCCTATACAGTGTCTACACAATAAATTACCTGACAATTATCAGGCAACATGGGAGAGTGTTTCCCTCTCTTTCCTTGCTGAATTATAGCTACTGATACATTTTTGAAAATGAGAGTTGGAGGTTATGGTGCTCAGATATGTCTGTACTGTTGTGAAATTGTAATTTCTCTCTCTCTTATATATAATTTTTCTTCCTGTCTCATCCAAATGCACATACTCTCTCACTTTTTCTTTCGCTTTGCATATGTAACATATTAAGTGATTTTGTTCCTGGCTGAATATCCTGCACTTGGATATTAAGTCTAGTTAAGCTTCAGGCTAAATTATACTTTTAATCAGGTAGAGGATAAATGGAAATTCTTTTTTTTTTATTCAGATATATTAAATGGTCACATTTTTGTTCCAACTACAGAAAATATTCATAAATGAGATAGTGATCATACTATTGAGCTCTACTGACTTAAGTTTTCTAAAATTTTATCATTTAACTTCTTTTTGAGGACTGGGTTAAAAATATCTACAATGAGTTTGCTTCTAATTACGAAGAAGGATGATTTATGGTGGTCAAAACATAATTAACATATTGAAATCAAAAGTTGAACTGAGTGAGGTAACCCAGACCCAATTGAACGTTTATGGTATGTACACACTTATAAGTGGATATTGGCTATAAAGTACAGGTTAATTAACAGACTCACAAGAAGCCAAATAACAAGGAGGACCTGAGGGAGGATGATTGAATATTTCTCACAAGGAGAAACAAATATGTATCAGAGGTAGATAGAAAGAGGAAACTGGGTGGGAGAGAGGATGAGGAGGGAATGGGGATGGGGATGGGGATGGAGGATGAGACATAGAGAGACCAGGGGAAATTTAAAGGAAAGCCTCAGGAAGGGGGAGAATTCTCTAGGATTGCCAGAGACCTGGGGTGGGTGGAAGCCTCAGGGTGAGGCCTTAAAATCTTCAACCTTAAATGTGTCCTGACTACAAGAAGTGCAGGAACAAAATATACCAGAGTAGCCAGGCGTGGTGGCATGCACTTTTAATCCCAACACTCTGGAGGCAGAAGCAGGTGGATTTCTGAGTTCAAGGCCAGCCTGGTCTACAAAGTGAGTTCCAGGACAGCCAGGGCTATACAGAGAAACTCTGTCTCGAAAAACCAATATATATATATATATATATATATATATATATATATATATATATATATCAGAGAACAAGGTTATTGCCAACCAAATCACTGTCCCAAATTGAGACCAGTCTCATGGAGAAGAACCAATCTGTGACACTATTAATGATACTGTTATACTTGTAGGCAGAAACCTAATATAAGTGTCCTCTGAGAGCCTCAATTCCAAAAGCCAAGAAAAGAAATGCAGAGACCCACAACCAAATATTAGATGGAGCTGGGGAGACTTATGGAAGAGCTGGAGATAGAACTAAGGGACCAGAAGAGGACAGGGACTCCACAGGAAGACCAAAAGTGTCTGAACCCTTGGGGGTTCCCAGAGCCTGAAATACCAACCAAAGATCTAGCATTGGATGGACCTAAGACCCTTGCATATATGTAGCAGATGTGCAGCTTGGTGTTCATAGGTGTTCCCCAATAATTGGAGCAGGGTTTGTCGTGTCTGGATTCATTGGCAGAGGATACATCTAATCTTACAGTAAATTGATGGGGTTGGATGGGGGCATAGGGGAAGCTAACAACCAGAGGGAGGATCTCCTTCTAGAAAGGAGAAGGCGAGGGTGGATTGGGGGTAAGCATCTATGTGAGGGAGTACAGTAGAGGCTGATATTGGACTATGAAGTGAATAAATACATAAATTTGATATAAAAATAAGAACAAAATTAAGGCATTTGGTAGAACACAAAGTATTTATTAATAAACACTACAGATATAAATTATCAGCTTACCAAATTGACACTGGTGTGTTAACAATAACTCTCATGGTTGAAACATCACAGATAGATAGTAAACCCATAAACTCTGTTCCAGTAAAAATATCCTCTATTCTAAAATAAAACACATATTTAGGAAAATAAAATATAAGAAACTACTAAGACCTATGTAACAAATTTTGCTATTAATTTTAACTTTCAATATTTTGTTGATAACACATTCAAATTAGTTCCAGTACTAGTATGAACAGTTAACTGCTAGCTATTGATAACATGCTTGTCTCTTCTAGTGAAGGAAGAATATGAATCTTATTTTTAATACTTGAGGTTTTTTTTAGAAAATATCACATTTATGTATACATTTATTATGTTATGTTAGCAGGAATATGTTATGGCACATGTATAGAAGTGAAAGAAAAATGTGGAGGAGACAGTTTGATCTTTCTATCATGTTGAGCTCAAGTAACCTGATTTTATAGCAATTGCATTTTAGCAGCACAGCCATATCCCTGGCAAATAAGATAAGTTTTATAGAAATTTCAGTTTCAGAATAATATTAAGAAGATACATAATATCTCTTATATTCTGAAATAAGTATAATCTACTTCACTATGAATATCACATGCCAGAGCATCTCTTAACAATAGACAAGCCTATGTTGATATCACTTTCTTCTCGATTATAATAACATTAACATTCTAGATAACATTTAATCTAGGAAAGGTATCACATCCAAAGATCTAGGTCTGTATGATCTGGTTGAAATACAAACATGCCCTTAGTATATGTCTCTAATCCATCTGGCTGGAATTACACACACTCTTAGTATATACCTTTACTCCCAAACAATGAAGGTAAAGTTATTTGGTTGAAGGAAGAAGGCACTTTTAAAGTGACATCTAATTGAGGGGCAGACAAAGTGTTGAATCATAGAAAGATTTACAGAATGAGTCAGAGATAACACTCATGAGAACAGCATAGGAAAAAGTGGCTACTTAAGGGCAGCTAGTTTAACTACTGAGCATCTCTCTAGCATTCTACAAAGTTTCTCCCAGAACATGAAAGTAATGTATGTATCCTTCAGTAATATAAACAGATAAATGTTCAGACAATGAAACTTTACCCAGTATTCAAGATAAATAAACTGCAATAAATCTAAATAAATATTAATATAATAATATAAAATAATGAAGCTAACACTAAAAGGTACTTAATTCCATATATCAAATGTAAAAATGGTGAAACTGTAAAGAGAGGGCAATAATGGGTTTTTGAAATTAGTTAAATATGATTTCTGTGGATAAGGTTTAGATTATGATATGGATTGAAATGTGGATATCTTTTCATGACTAGATACATTTTCATGTCTCTGTTTAAAAACAAAGAAACATGTTTTTTTTTTCCTGATTGCTGTTGGAGACATCTTACAAGTGAAATTTAGATGCTCTTTTCTGTGAAAGTAATCCATGTGCCAAATATATGCATCGCACATATCTTCCATCTTATTCAATTTAAATGAAGTTTGAATTTGTTTCCTCTATAAACCCTTTGTTTAATATAAATCCACAGGGTTGTTATGTAAATGACTTATAATTTTAGAATGATATTGTGTAGAATCAAGAGTTAGACAATTTAGCAGAATAGTTATTTTTGCATTGATTTGTTTAGTTTATATTTCTTTCATCTGATTTACGTAGATTTACTTATGCTATATCTATGTTATCTATGTTCATGTTTTTCTATTAGTGGATGAGAATTATCTTGTGCATTTTCTTCATTTTTTTGCCATATATTATATCATATTTTAAATAATATTTGCATTTTTCAAAGTATAATATTATATAATATATAATTACATTATATTCATCATTTCATTCTCTGTATGTAACCCTTCTCATGAATGGCATTTTCTATCTTAATATTATATTCAAAAAGTTGTTTATGTAACCGGACACAACACATACAAACACACACACACACACACACACACACTCTTAAATGTATACATTAAATCTGTTCAGAAATTACAACTGGAGTAAATATTGCATATTCCAGACAATAGTTTTCTCCTTTTTGGTAACCTGAACTGGATGATTTAGTCATTTTTTACATTCAGTGATATATAGGCAGTATCAGAACTTATTCTTCTGTATTTCCCAGGCACTGGCAGAGCCTCTCAGAAGACAGCTATATCAGGCTCCTGTTAGCAAAATCTTGTTGACATCTGCAATAGTGTCTGGGTTTGGTGGTTGTTTATGGCATGGATCCCCAGGTGTGGAAATGTCTGGATGGTTATTTTTTCATTCTCTGCTCCAAACTATGTCTCTGTAACTGCTTCCACGGGTATTTTGTTCCCCCTTCGAAGAAGGATCGAAGTATCCACACTTTTTCTTCCTTCTTCTTGAGTTTCACGTGCTTTGCAAATTGTATTTGGGTATACTGAGTTTCTGGGCTAATATCCATATATGAGTGAGTGCATATCATGTGTGGGTATTTTGTGTGTGTGTGTGTGTGTGTGTGTGTGTGTGTGTGTGTGATTGGGCAAATACAGAAGTAGATGCTCACAGTCATCCATTGGATAGAGCACAGGGCCCCCAAAGAAGGAGCTAGAGAAAATACCCCAGGAGCTAAAGCAATTTACAGCCCTATAGGAGGAACAACAATATGAACTAATAACCAGTAACCCCAGAGCTTCCTAGGACTAAACCAGAGATCAAAGAAAACACATGGTGGAATTCATGTCTCTAGCTACATATGTAGCTGTGGGGGGCCTAGTTGGTCATCAATGGAAAGAGAGACCCTTGGATAGGGGAATGCCAGGGCCAGGAAGCAGGAGTGGGTGGGTTGGGGATCAGGAGGAGGGGGGAGGGATAGGGGATTTTTGGAGAGGAAACTAGGAAAGGGGATAACATTTGAAATGTAAATTAAGAAAATATCTAATAAAAAAGAACTCTTTCTTAAATATGACTTTAGAACTGAGCAAGTGAAATGTCTGTTGTTCTGTTCATGATGTTCCTCTAAGATATAAACTTTGCTAAATATAGCTGAGCCATTCATTGTAATATGACCCCTACAGTTAACTGCATTGGTGTACCACAAAACTTCCAGTTCTTTGGAAGAGCTTATGACTCACTCTACATAGACTGGCTTAAAATTTAAAGATCCACAATACTTTAAAACTTCCTCTTTGTGTCCTAATTGCTTCTTGAATAGACAATGACTTTCATCACTTGAAAGTGTTTTATAATTCTGAGGTCCCAAGCACTGGTTGGTAAAGATTTATATATAACATTAGAATATTTAATTCAAATTAAATAATTAAATTGGGTGCACCTTTAGACAAAAATTAACATCTAGTCAACAAGTAAATTATTGTAAAAATTCCATGAAGATTTACTCTCGTTGAAGAATTGTATTGGAATTTTTATGTGGATTGCACTGAATCTGTAGATTGCCTTTGGTAGGATGGCCATTTTCACTATATTAATTCTGCCAATCCATGAGCATGGGAGATCTCTCCATTTTCTGAGATCTTCTTTGATTTCTTCCTTGAAAGACTTGAAGTTATTTTCATACAGGTCTTTCACTTGTTTGGTTGGAGTTACCCCAAGAAATTTTATATTATTTTGGCAATTGTGAAAGGAGTTTTCTCCCTATTTCTTTCTCAGTCTGTTCATTATTTTTGGAAAAATGGGCTACTGCTTTATTTGAGTTAATATCCAGCCACTTTTCTAAAGTTGTTTATCAGCTGGAGAAGTTCTCTGGTAGAATTTTTTGGGTTGATTATATATACTATCATATCATCTGCAAATTGTGATACCTATAATTTTCTTTTCCAATTTGTATTTATTTGATCTCTTTTTGTTGTCTTATTGTTCTAGCTAGCACTTTGAGTAGATAGGGGGAGAGTGGGCATCCTTGTCTAGTCCCCAATTTTAGTGTGATTGTTTCAAGTATGTCTCCATTTGATTTGATATTGGCTGTTGGTTTGCTGTTATCATGCTTTTATCATATTTAGGTATAGGCCCTGAATTCCTGATCTCTCCAATACTTTTAACATGAAGGGGTGTTGTGTTTTTTTTCTAATGTTTTTTTCTTTTTCCATTTAAAGAAATTATCATGTGATTTTTTTTTCCTTTGAGTTTGCATATATAGTGGATTATGTTAATGGATTTTCTGTAGTCCAGTCTGGCTCCAAACTCAGAAACCCGCCTGCCTCTGCCTCTCAAGTGCTGAGATTAAAGGTGTGTGCCACCACTGCCCAGCATAAAGAGGATTTGTATCTATATGTATACAATATATTCATAAGCAGTATACTGTTTCCCCACAGAAAAATAATCTAAGCAATGATCATCCATGCAAGGTATCTCAACAGGTACAGTAGTGGTACTCATTTAGTAGTAACCAACAGCTGTCTAATTTCATTGAAGACCAATTTAACAGGAAGGAAATTGTGTCTGATACTAGAAATCTATCCAAATTCTCAATGTTAGAGAAATCATAGATATTGAGGAGAAACTTCTTGAGCATAATTTTACTAAGATGCCATAATTCTTAACTAAATGCTAAACATATATAAGTATATCCACAGATAAATGTACTTCTCGCCCCTAATCAAAGAAATTTCCCTTTGCAATAGATAAGAGATCATTATAGAAAAGAACAGCTGTTCAAAGGCAGAGAATCATGGATCCTGTGGTGCCTTTGTTCAATAGACATATCTACATTCCTATTCAAGAAATATATAGGAATATGGGGTATAAATATTTTAAGAGCCAGAAGACCAGGGTAACTAGCATGAGATTGTCTCCTGGAAATTACAAGGAAGCTTGACCCATGAGTGCCAACAATCTGTCCATCCTTACCAAGACAACAACACTACGGATACTCATGTGAACGGAGAAAAGTCTTACTCACAGGACCCTACCCCTGAAGGAAGAACACAGAAAACTGAGAAATTCTGAGAGTGGGAGAAATATTCTCCCTAAGAATGAGTGTCCTAATTGGTTACTGAGTATCATGATGTCAGTAATGAAATTATGTACATATAAATAAGATGAATCAAACAAAACAGGCTAAATAAGTTGTAGTTTATATTTACACACACACACACACACACACATATGTGTGTAAATGGCATGAATTTGAGAGGAAGCAATGTGGATAGGCATGGAATAGATTGGAAGGATAAAAGGAAGTATAGAAATGATGCAAATATAAAAAACTTTCAATGTGAGGAAAGCAAAATTACCATCTATATTTAAAAGCACCCTTCATTAAAATTCAGAGAAATATGTTTTTTAAATGAAACAGCTTATTTTGTAATAAGGCATTTGGAAATCAAATATAAAAATAGCTTTATTGAATTATCAACTCATGAGTATTTAAGATAGTCACAATGATAATGAGCTAGTGAACATTGGCTATAACCTCTAAAGTTTCATCTTTATAACCTAGCCATATAGGTAATAATTCAACTTTCTTATCAATTACTGTTTTATATGGAATCTAATTATATTTAATGTGAATTAAAATATGTGATTTAGTCCATCAGTCATAGGTATATAATTGCAATTATGATATATTTTACTCTATTTAATTATTATAGACTGGGCAGTGGTGGCACACACCTTTAATCCCAGTACTTGGGAGGCAAAGGCAGGCAGATTTCTGAGTTCAAGGCCAGCCTGGTGTACAAAGTGAGTTCCAGGACAGCCAGGGCTATACAAAGAAACTCTGTCTCAAAAGACAAAACAAGGGCTGGTGAGATGGCTCAGCAGGTAAGAGCACCCGACTGCTCTTCCGAAGGTGATAAGTTCAAATCCCAGCATCCACATGGTGGCTCACAACCATCCGTAACGAGATCTGGCGCCCTCTTCTGGAGTGTCTGAAGACAGCTACAGTGTACTTACATATAATAAATAAAATAAATCTTAAAAAAAAAAAGACAAAACAAAACAAAAACAAAAAAACTTCTTATAAAAAAGCTATTCTCTCTTCTTAATTGCCAAAACATTAGATTATACTTAGTTATAAGCATCCCTTCATTATCTAAATTCTAATGTTTATCTTAAAATTTTAAGATAAATTCATACACTTCTATATATTCTAGGTGAGTCTCATATGTGTATATTAGAGCATATGTATTTCATTTTGAAGTTTGTTATTGAAAATTTTGAATTTGTTTCATAAATAATTGTTTATTATAGGATGGAAATAAATATATGCAAAGCAGTTTTGATTGATGGGTCAAATTTATAACAAAATAGAGTGAGTATTGGAATATAGCAAGTACAGTATACTCACTTATGCAGATCATAAGTTTCAGTGCATTTCTACCTGTGAAATTTCATTATAGTGCATACAGAAGAAGCTATTAAAATGTCAACTTCCCTTAAATTCATCTGCTAGATATATCTCAAGAGAGCCAACAGACGTGCATGCAGAAAAACAAAAACAAACACCCAATCAAAATTCACATTTAGATGGCATCTTAATATTAATGAAAAACATGTAGGTCTCTTGATAGGCAGCTTTTTCTTTGAGATAGTGAGTAGTACTTGAAATTTTCAGTATTTGTTACAAAGAGCACTTATGAAGAATGGATACTCTGCTAGAAGAATATATGATTTTTCACAAATAGGTTTTTACTAATATATTTATATAATTATATTTAGTGTTGAAATCACAAAAGGTTACATTTCTCAGATTGAATGTGGTTACCCAACACTTTACATTTAAAATGAATTATGAATTGGAAATAAAACTGCTTATAGATATACACTTAATTCTATTTGAAGAGCTCAACTTTACAGTACAAACTTCATTTAGCTTTTAAGACTCCATTTTATGATTAACCTGCCTTCTGAATGAATTCAGTTACTGGAAAAAGCCCAAATTCTTTGGGGTGCCATGTTACCCTGGTGACAATCACCATTGGCCTGAGCAAATAACCATCCACTCCTAGCAACAACCAATAAGTTCTTAAGGGGAGAGTACCTAATGTCTAAGGTAGATTGATTAAGCTAGAAACCATTGTTCATACCAAACTGAAGTCATTATTAGCCAATAGCAGTGTGTCAAGCAAATGTCAACCAGTCCTGTTACTGCCAAGCTTGAAAGTCTCTTAGCTTGCTACAACAACAATGATAAATTGGCAAAGCTTGTACTAACTCAGAACCTTCTGCCCCTTCCACGGTGCTGGAGAGGTTGTAAGGTCTGAAATTCAAGCTTAAGTAAAGACTCTGGGCTTTTGCACATAAGTTGGACTCCTAGTGGTCTCTCGTGGTCTGTGGGAACCACGCAATCTAAGCATAACATATGAAGGCTTGCCTGAGATCCCCACAACTTCCCATCCTGACCCCTGAGCAGTGGATTTGAAGACAGCTTGTTAAGTGTGCTTTGGATGATGTTTGTCTGAATGTCTATACACTTCTTGTTTTAGTAAATCTGTATACCAGTAAACTAGTAATTTAGTACTGCCACCCTGGACCCAAGCAGATTTACTTGGAACCCCAAGGCAACAGGGACCAGGAGACTTTTCTGACCCACTAATAGGGGACTGGATCCCTTGTCTTTCTTTGAAGAGAAGTATTAGTTTGTGCCTGCCCTACAGCAATTAGCCACCTTCTCACTTCTGTTTTTCATATTGTATTGTCATTAGTGTGTCTGTGTTTCTTTCATCCATTTTACTGTATTTCATTCTTATTTTTGAACTTAGGATAATGGAACATACCCAGACGGCCTTTACACTTTTGTGTGGGGAGGATTTAAGGACGTTAGGATTAAGGCTATAGAATTAAGGCTAGAAGTTAGGAAGGACAAACTAGCCACCGTTTATAGATCAGAATAGGTGGCTTTCCATGTTGGAAGGTTATCTGAGAGGATCTAGGACCCCCTCGTTATATGGAGAGTCAAGAAGTTCTTCTGTAGCTGGTGTGCCCACCTGGACCAAATTACCTATATCATCACATGGTATGAGTTTATGGACAACTCATCACACTGGCTAAAGCCACTACTCCCTCTGAGATACAACCTTGCAATGAAAGTAGACGAGTCAGAGAAACCTAAAACAACTTCCCCTACCCCTGCCTCCTCTGTTTTGCAGAATAGCAAGGATGCAGATTTTGTCTCTGCCCTTCCTCCTCATACCAGAACTGGAATCTGGCTGCAGATGCCCAACAGCCAGCACCACAGGGGATTGAACCTGTAGCAGCATGTGTGGACAGGAGCAGGAAGGACAACTATGCCCTTAATTAGCCTTCCACATACCAGGCGTCAGGTTTCTAGGGAATAGGCACCACCAGATACCTAACATCACAGTGGCCCTTCCCCTTAGGGCCACAGGACCCCCAGATGATCAGGGGAACCAACCCATGCAATAGTGGCCTTTCTCTACCAGTGATTTATATAACTGAAAGATACAGAGCAAAACATTTTTGGAGAGGCCAGGGACCCTTACAGATCTTCTAGATTCAGTAATTTTTACCCCCAGCCTACTTGGGATTACTGCTGTACAGTTGACTCAAGTGTTCTCTGCAGAACAGAATCATTATGCAATAAAAATCACAGGGAAGAAACAAAATCAGCTAAGTTAATCAAAAACCGTTTGGTGAGTTGTTGTATGACATGACATTACTCCTGAGGATCCATAAACAAATATCAACTCACTCTGTACAGAAAACTGACTTCATCAAAGTAGCTATACCACCAGTGTTTCAGCTTTGTGAAGTCTTCAATTTTATTCACGGTTATTTACAAGAATAGGAGGAACAACAATATGAACTAACCAGTACCCCCAGAACTCGTGTCTAGCTGCATATGTAGCAGAAGATGGCCTAGTCAGCCATCACTGGGAAGAGAGGCCCCTTGGTATTGCAAACTTTATATGCCCCAATACAGGGGAACGCCAGGGCCAAGAAGTGGGAGTGAGTGGGTAGGGGAGCAGGGCTTGGGGGAGGGTATAGGGGATTTCGGGATAGCATTTGAAATGTAAATGAAGAAAATATCTAATAAAAAAGTGAAATAAAAACTAGAATAGGTGTTAAAGTTTAGTAGAAGGAGAAGAAAATACTCAAACACAGCTTCATCACTCAATTCCACACCAGCATGGGTGACAACCCATAAAAGATGGGAAACATGGATCGATCACGTGACACAGCCATCAAGCAGTTGAACAGGTTGGAGTGGCTCTCAGCCAAGCAGCTTGGTCTCTGCTTCTAGGAGGCTTGCATGGCCACTGTCCTTTCCAGAAATCTTGGCTGTTCTCTGCTAAGAGAAGAGAACTCTGCTTCTTGTGGGGAGCTCAGCTTGTCTAACTATTTCTCTCAGGACTGACTGCATATATGTTCTTGAAGAGGGAATGACCTCATGATTCTAGTCTGAAGCTGTTGGCTTCTTTCCCTCCTTCCTGCTCTTATCAAGCTTCTCTGTGGTGGTGAAGGTTTCACCTTCTCTTATAACAGCCTGTTGTGTCACTTCCCTTTCAACATCCTTTATCTTATTGACTTGCCCTCTGAAATGAAGGATTCCTATTCTGGGGAAAATTTCAATACATCATGAGATGTGGATACCAATTCCTTGTACTATTTGTATTTCTATTTTCTGAATGTGTCCTGAGAAAAATGCTGCATTCTTATAATGGGGGCTGTGAGAAAACATACTATTCAAGATAGAGGTGCTTGCTGTTTAAATCTGATGACCTGAGTAATTTCTAGGACCTTAAATCAGTCTAATGTGCTGGCATGCTATAATAATCCAAGAAATATTTCAATGTGATGATGGGCAAATCCAAAAGTATCATCTGAAAACTCCTAGATTATCTAGCCAGTAGTAGATAGTTTGACAGAAGTAGTAAGCCACCCTGTTTCAACAAGGGAAACCATGAAATCCACTTACAGAAGTTGTTCTCTGAGTTCTAAAAAGTAAGTTACACACACACACACACACACACACACACACACACACACCACAATTTTTACTCTATGAAGTCTCAGAATATAGAGGTATAGCTGACATTCATTGCCAGTTAATTTCATATATTTATGCATTCTTTCTCTGTCTGTCTCTTTCTGTCTCTGTCTCTGTCAGTCTTTCTCTGTCTCTGTCTCTCAGTGTTTGCAAGTCTATATATATATGTGTGTGTGTGTGTGTGTGTGTGTGTGTGTGTGTGTGTGTGTACACCTCTGAGTTTGATGCACATACATGTTTTCATATGTGGTCATCATGTAATTATCTGTGTGTGGGCAACCACAATGGATGTGCACAAATGTGTCATCACATATGTCATGGTGCATTTTTGGATGTCTGACAACAACTAGGCTCTGGTTCTATAATCTGTCTTTCTGGGATGAAACTCAGGTTGCCTGGCTTTTTTCCCAAGAGTTTTTACCTATATAGACATACTGATGCCTGATTGGTTAATCTTTAAAGAAGCAGCAATGATCTTCTCTTAGAAAAAATATCTCATTCTTTTCTTGAGTAAGCAACAGAAAGCAAGTATTTGTTGCCTCAGTATGCTCAACTACCTGTTAAAATGAAAAACTGTAAAATGAAACACGTGAGATTATAAAGTGCTTAACTTCGGAGCACACTCTTTGCTGAAATGTTGTTATACTAAATGGATCCAACCATATCATGCTAGTACTCCAGCCAGTGATGTTATATAAGAAGTATTCTAAACTTCAGCCACTTCTTTTTTTTTTTCCTAGTATTTTGAGGATAGCAAATTGTGTAAGACAAGCCAAGTATTAGAACATTGTAACTTTTCTAGTAGAATACAATGCCAGAAACTAGCATGTAGAAATATACATACTTCCAATTATGTTCTCATTTGGACTCATACCCTGAGAAATCTTCAATTCTATTTGTTCAGTTTCAAGCACTTATTGAAGTTAGCATTATCGTCCTCTTAAGACTAAAATTGTCATCTGCCTCTTCCTCACTCTGGAACATACCAGTGACAAAGTCCATTTTCGTTAGGTCCCCTGTCATGATAAACATAATAAGTACAATACTTTATCTTTCTAAGCGAATGAAGCTTCTTCCAAGAAAACAAAGGAGTTTTAATTGCAAAAACATTTATGTAATTATTCCCTGAGCCAGATCACTGATAACACTGTAAAAGATTCATACTTTTCAGTCAGAGTTGGGTGCATCAGTTATTTATGCTAATTCCTTACAGATTGCTTTTACACTATGCTGAAAAAGTAACAAAAATAACTCAAAAATCAAAATGCATGTTAATAAAAGATGTGGGAATCTGTGAAATACAATCACTCTTTATTCAGTTTTGCCCAGCAAAGAGAGGGGAGTTAGGTACATTTTTAGTTTCACAGATATTACATACAGTCTGTGAAAAGAGATGATTGGCATAATAGAAGAATAGACTACATAATTTAGGTATTGTATTCAGTGTGCTGTGAGCTGATATTCTTATTCATATATCTTCTTAAAGTGAAGTTGAAAAAAAATTATTTTTTTCATTCACATTTAACTCTGGGATCAAAGGCAAAAAAGAAAAAAAATCAAGCATTTACCCATCATTGCCAAAACTTTTTTATTTCTTATTAAAATATCTTATCAAATTTTATCAAAAATTTGAACTACATTATCATGGTACCTCTAATTTTGGGTTTTAATTTCCTGACAGGAAGCTCATCACTCTGTTCTATTCATGGCCATACAGTCCCCATTATTTTAAATGCCAGACTAAGTTTCAATGAACCACAACAAAACAAAATGGCGTTAGTATGGATTTTGACCCTGAGGAAATGCCCTTAAGTGTGGGTTGAAGAGCCACCCCTCATTAGTCTAATGATCACTCCAGTACTTTGTCTCAGTTGAGTCCTTTCATAATTAACCCTTGCCCAGCATAATCTCTTATCCTGAACTACCGTTTAATAATTCCAGGCACCTAGTCATCTTAACTTCTTTGTCTCTGATAATTATTGTTATCAATAATTATCTGAGCTACAGAGATCAGACAGTGAAGCAGGGGTGCCTTTTCATGAATCACTTAACTCAATCCAAGCATATGAGTAATAATAACTTGGATTTTTATATATTTTATTAGGCAACAAAAGAACACACTTTAATATTTCCAACCTTATATTTGCCTTTAACATATTGCAAAAGGGTGTCTTTTGGCTTTACTCTTCTAAAACATTCAGGAGTACAGACAGAGAAAATTCAGTAAATTAACAACAGATCATTCTTCAATATATGTCTGGTTATAACTCTTAAAATAAAAAAATAACACATTTCATTTTTTTCATGCCTAAATCTAATGTTTAACACACAGTGTTGAAAAGGTTAAATTTTCATATAGTGCAAATATTGTCAAAAGGATGTTTCTTGGCATAATTTTTTTTTCAGAAATTCAACTCTTGAATCCAATAAGAGTTTTCATGGGTATTTCTTTTTTTTTAATTTTTTTCTCTTTATTAGATATTTTCTTCATTTACATTTCGAAAGTTATCCAGAAATTTCCCCTTACCCTCCCGCATCCCCGCCCCGCTCCCCTACCCACGCCCTCCCACATAATGGCCCTGGTGTTCCCCTGTACTGGGGCATATAAAGTCTGTATGACCAAGGGGCCTCTCCTCCCAATGATGGGCNTGTCCTTATAACCAGATGGAAACTCTTCTGGATATATGCCAAGTAGAGGTATTGCTGGATCTTCCGGTAGTACTATGTCCAATTTTCTGAGGAACCGCCAGACTGATTTCCAGAGTGGTTGAACAAGCTTGCAGTCCCACCAACAGTGGGGGAGTGTTCCTCTTTCACCACATCCACGCCAGCATCTGCTGTTACCTGATTTTTTGATCTTAGCCATTCTTACTGGTGTGAGGTGGAATCTCAGGGTTGTTTTGATTTGCATTTCCCTGATGATTAAGGATGTTGAACATTTCTCATTTGATCAATAAGATTAGGAATAGTGCCTTCTTCATCCTTATCTGCATCATTATCACCAGAACAATTGTACATCTAAACATAGTATTGATCAACAGATAATTTAAATAAACACATGAGAAGGAAATAGGTGACACCAAGCTCAGGAAGGAGAATATGAGTTTGAATGTTAAAGGAAAAGAACATGAGTTCAGTTAGAAACTAGGATTAAGAGAAAGAGGTAAATAGTTGCCAGCTGATGCTTCATCATCAGAAGTAATCGCTTTTCCTTAAGTGATTACAAAGGATATTGACTTGAATTGATTTACTCAATCCTAACAGTTTATGTGGTAAACAGAAAGAGCATGAAGGAAACCAGGAGCCCTGGAGTGACTGCTGACAGGGTCATTTTCTAGGTCACTTACTGGCTAATCTTCCCTTCAATAGTTTTCTTATACTACCCAGACCTATCTGTCTAGGGAGATGCCACCCACAGTGGGCCCTCTCATATCAATCAGTAATTAAGACAGTCTCTTAAAGATATGGCCAAAGTCCAATTTTTTCCGGATAATCACTTAACTGAGACTAGCTCCTACTTGGTGACATGTTGACAGCTGAAGTGAGCCAGGACAAGCACTTCTTCCTATAATCAAAATTCTTTGGAAGCAGCTATTCTGATAACTGGCTGTCAGGGTTGGCAAAGCTATAGTAATTTCATAGTTTCTGGGTAGACAAACTTGGAGCTGAAGGGGTCTCCAACCCTATAGGTGGAAGAACAATATGAACTAACCAGTACCCCCGGAGCTCGTGTCTCTAGCTGCATATGTAGCAGAAGGTGGCCTAGTTGGCCATCATGGGAAGAGAGGCCGCTTGGTCATGCAAGCCTTATATCCCCCAGTACAGGGGAATGCCAGGGCCATGATGTGGGACTGAATGGGTAGGGGAGTCGGGCGAGGGATGGGGAGGATATAGGGGAATTTTGGGATAGCATTTGAAATGTAAATGAAGAAAATATCTAATAAAAATTGGGAAAAAAGATTTCTAGAGTATTGCAAAAGGATATTTGCACTCTAATGGGGACTGCAGGAATAGATGTGAACGTGAACAGGCTCAGGATTCAACAGTGTGCTGCGTGTAGAAAGCAGTGGAGAACATTAAGAACCACTAGCCAACTTCTAGGTAAATAGTCATCAGTTAAAGCTGATGAATTGTTTTAAATATTCTGATTAGAATTCTGTTAAGACTGATCTTGCCTTCTTCCTTTCATTCTGTCCTCTTGTCCTGCTCCCCTTTCTCCCATGCCCCTCCATATGCTTGGAGACCACCTCTACCCCTCTACACACACACACACACACACACACACACACACACACACACTCTGCCTTTTCTCTGTCTACTTCTACTACCTTCTCAACTCCCCTACCCATACACTGAATAAACTATTCTTTACAAAAAAAAAAAAAAAATCTGTTAAGAACAAAGAAGGAAAGTTTAAAGCCTAAGATTTATTTAAATATTTAAATAAAAATTTTATCAGAAAGTCAGAGATTTAGACAACCAGCAAATGTAGTTTATTTTATAATACTGTATTGATTAGTATAATTGAATTAAGTAGAAAATTTTAGCATAATTTTATAGAAATATCATAATTGTGCTTCATGGCTTCAATTCTACATCAATTTTTTATTGGATATTTTCTTTATTTACATTTCAAATGTTATCTGCTTCCCTAGTTTCCCTGACAAAAATCTCCTCTCCTCTCCTCATCCCTCTGCTCACCAATCCACCCACTCCTGCTTCCTGGCCCTGGCATTCCTCTATACTGGGACATAGAACCTTCACAGGACCAATGGCATCCCATTGATATCTGACTAGTCCATCTTCTGCTACATGTGCAGCTAGAGCCACGAGTCCCTCCATGTGTTTTCTTTGATTGATGGTTTAGTCCCAGGGAGCTCTTGGGGTACTGGTTAGTTCATATTGTTGTTCTTCCTATGGGGCTGCAAACCCCTTCAGTTCTCATTTTTTTTAATATACATGAATGACATATGGTAGATGTGTGATACTTCTCATCTTCTGTTGGTTTTTGCATTTTTCTAAGAAATCAGTGCTCATATTTAGTTTATTACAATTTTCTCTTTTTACCCATTCTAATAAATCACACATATGAAAACACATTAAACAGTAAATTGTTAACAACAACAACAACAACAACAACAACAACAACAACAACAGCAAAACAACCCAAGAGCTACTAAGTTGGAAAATAATTAACTGTGGAATTAGGTATTAACACATTTAAATAGAAAAAGATATGAGAAAATACAGATCAAACTCAGAGAAAGGAAGATGTAGCTACCAGTACCCATGTTTTATACAGGAAAAGAGATATAAATTGTAATGGCTATATGTCAAATTGACAGGTCTGACAAGCGCACATCAACAATGGAGATATTTACAGTGATGTGTTACAGCTGTAGGCAATATTGTGAAACAGGCCAAGTTTATTTTCAGTGCCCCCCCCACCTCCCTTTCAGCATCCCTGGATCATACTTGAAGCACTTTATGTCCTTATACTGACCTCCTCATATGCATGGTTCTCTTTTTCTGGCATCTTCCCTAGTCAGCAACTCTCCATCAGCACCCCATCGCTGAAAGAGTCAAGGAAATCTACTCAGGCTGCATTACATTCATTAAGGCCCTGACATCTCAGGATCAACTAACTCAGGGAAGACATGCATTGTTTCAATGGGCAGATGCATTCACAATCCAAATGTCATACCTGTGTCTTGCTTCACATGTAATTTAAATAACTCGGTTATATTTGCATTGCAAATCCAGAGGTAAAAAGTAATTGGTCTTTAAAAAGGTTAATTAAAATAGGAAATGGGATCATGGGGGTCAGAGTGCCACTCTAACAAAGGAGATTATTTTTACTATGGTGAGTCTTTAAGAATAAAAAAATAATAAAGTCAATCAAGTGTTTGCTTAGTACAAATATATGTACAAGTGACAAAAGGTTCTTCAACATATGGCTTTATGTGTCTGATTGTGAATTACCTGGTAACTGTGCTTTATTTGCTACATATTTTGAATAGTTTGTCAGTGTTGCGATGAATTACACCAAAAACATAACAAAAAGAAAGGATGTTAAATGTTTCCCTAGAGAACTAACCTTGGTGTGGACAAGAATTTTTTTTTTTATATATAAAGATGTATCCATTCTATTCAAATGGATCATTTTAATCAAAATCTTTCTATAGCAAAATTATATATTTAATGTCATATACTTACTAACCATAAAACTCTAAGGTTATTTTCTTCTCCAAATGGTTATTTAAAAAGTCAGCACTGAGGCATGTACACATAATTGAAATAATAAAGTAAAATAGTATGTCAATGCTTAACAAAGTAGCATATAATCTGTACTATGAAAAACTGTAGCTATAATTACACATATTAAAATGTAATTTAAGCACATTCTTAAATTTCATTCTGCCTGTAATCAAATATAGTTTTGAAGAAAGCAAATATAAATTAAACAAATAGATTTTCATTTACTGTAGTAAAATAAACTAACTAAAGTTAATTTGTTTGGTACAGTATATTAAAGCAACATATTATATGATGTGGTATACATATTTATGCAATTTTAATTTTCAAATATTTCTGTAATATTTCAAATTTTTGCCAAATGATTAATTTTAAACTTTTAGTATTTCAATTCATCAGCAAAATATGAAGAAGCCATAGGATATACTTAATTCTGTTATTTTTAATACTAACTCTTTTTTATGAGTTATAAACTGTTCTGTTAGTTATAGAATTATTTAGGTAAACTTCATTATCTAGTCATAATAAATGACAAAACTTCTAGATTTCATTGAAAAGGATATAAAATGTGTCATTGGTTTATATGAGATCCATGAACAAATAAGATTGTAATAAAAATAATGTAAACTAATAATAAAGTTTTAATAAAAATTTATTCATGTCAAAAGTTTTAAATCTCCATCTACTGCTTTTAAACAACAAAAGAACCTGGTACAATTAGAAATTTAAACATAATTATCATTTATATTTAAGGAACAAAATACTTTCTCACTAAATTATCAACCCCCCTGGATACATGGATAAGAAAGAACTTATGATCCTGATATTTGATATTATAGCTTTGTGACCAAAATAAATACATGTAGTGATTACACTTTTTTTTCTTAAAAGAATGATCCATTCT
The DNA here is from genome assembly GCA_902729485.2 of Mus minutoides. Classification (NCBI taxonomy): domain Eukaryota; kingdom Metazoa; phylum Chordata; class Mammalia; order Rodentia; family Muridae; genus Mus; species Mus minutoides. The sequence continues at coordinate 44,175 of CACVCL010017474.1, forward strand.
TTCAATGGTCCATTTTCTTAAAAGGATCCATTTTAACCAAGTAATCTGAAAACATTTGCCTTCCCAGTTGACTACTACCATATTACTCTTCTTCAAATAGTTTATTTTGGCCTCTGAAGAGCATATATCCCAGACACAAGTTAGCAGTACGACCTACAGTCTAATATAACAGTTTTTAGAAGAGGAGTGTTTCACATGTTTTAGATTAAATATCCTCAGGCATGTGATTAGTGCTGTATTGTGGCTCTTTTGTTCCATGTCATGAGAAATGGAACTTCATCACTGAATCTGCAAGCAGCTTGACTTTGAAATTCATAAACTTGAGGATTATGAAAAATAAATTTATATTATTAGTCATATAGTATAATGCAATTCATACTAACAATTCACATAGACTTTTTTGCTAACTCTTATGGGAAAAGTACAATGTTAATTCAAAAAGTATCATGTTAGCTATTTCTCTTGGTTTATAAATTATTATTAATAGTTCTAGTTGAAGGTACTTGTTCAGCCAAAACTATGCACATATTTTTAAATTCTTATGGGAAACTAATAATTTAAAAAATATAACTTAAAAAAAAGGAGCTGACTGGATTTATCCAACCTGAATAGGTAATGTAATGCTTCATTGAAATGACACAAGTGAAAAATCTCATTGCAAAACATAGATTACATTTGTTGGAATCAATTATTTGTCTAAAAGACACTGGAGGCCTCTAACACAACACAGGCTATTGCCATATTCTTTGTTAACCCACCAGAACTACATTATGACACTATTGCTGAAGATAGCACAGGCTTTGCCTACAAGACATAACAAAAAATTAAAACCATTTGGGCAACTTTCTCACTGTTAACCAGCTTTCATAGTATAATAAGCTGGTACACAGGCTTCTGAACGATAAAAGAAATCATTGGCCTCAATAGCACTGAACTCTGCAAACTATAATATTGAACCTGCCAGGTTTTATATGTTCGCAAGTGCAATAATAGCATGAATGTTATGCATATACATTTGAATTGAGAATGCCTAGTCCGTAGGAAAGAATTGCATACTTGGCACTGTAATTTTGATTTAAAAAAAAAAAAAAACTCATAGCTTGAGAGGTCACAGAACCTAGCACAGGTCCTTCTATTACTAATCCCATATAATAACATGGAGTCAGATTTCTTCTAAATATTTATGTTTATGTTCCATAGTCCTGAGATGCTTTGTACCTTGGTCAGAGGGTAGTCAAAATATTACGAATAACCAGAATGAGAGATCAACCTTAATGGAGACATCGATAGTAGGCCGACCATCATTAAGGAAAACGTGTCAAATTACAGAAGAAGAGACAGAAAGAATGCGAAAGACAGAGTATATAGATGTCTGTGAACTGCTGTCCTTTAGGCATAATACGAATATAATACTCATGTAGTCACATCAGCTGTGGCTGCTGGCAAAGATCTAAGAAAAGCCAACCATTCAAAATTCCTTCTGACATAGGTGCTGGGAAGTGATATCCACCCTCTCCAATAGTACCTGGCAAACACAGAAGTGGATGCTCACAGTCAGCTATTAGATGGAACACAGGGTTCCCAAGGAAGGAGCTAGAGAAAGTACCCAAGGAGCTGAAGGGCTCTTCAACCCTATAGGTGGAAGAATAACATGAACTAACTAGTACCCCCAGAGCTCATGTCTCTTGCTGCACATATAGAAGAAGATGGCCTAGTTGGCCATCATTGGGAACAAAGCCCCCTTGGTCATGCACACTTTATATGCCCCAGTACAAGGGAACGCCAGGGCCAATATGTGGGAGTGGGTGGGTAGGGGAGCAGGGAGGGGGATGTGGGAGGGTTTAGGGGACTTTCGGGATAACATTTAAAATGTAAATGAAGAAAATATCTAATAATAATAATAAAAAGTAGTTTTGACAGCATAGACTCAAGGACAGAAAGAATCATTTTGAGGGTACGTTCACTGTTCCATTCACTATAATCCACTGAATGTACCCACTAATTGGATTTAGTGGATTATCATAAGAAATAGAGAAAGGAGAACATGAAATTTTGAGGGTGATGTGGGAAATAATAGTGGAACTAGAAAAGGGAAATGTTTGATGGATATGACCATGCTCCATGGTATAAGTGTGTGGAGTTCCCAAAAGTAAAGACAAAGTATAAAAATATTAAATTGTGCAACTAAAGCTCGTGCCACATGTTACATATCATGCTTCTGAGACTATATTCACCATGAAATAAAGACACTGAGGCACCAGCCCTGGTACATTTCCAAATGCAAAGGCTGGAAATGCATTGTCAATAGTGAGCACAAAATTGCTAATCAAGTATGTTAACCTGACTATAGCTTTGATATATCAATTAATGACGTGGTAAAAACCCAGTTCAATGTCACTCCAGCTTGTTGCTTTGAATTTTAAAGTAATGGAAGGAAATACATATTTAAAGTTATATTAAGTCACAAATTAATTTGTTCTGAATCTACAAATAAATTAGAGAAGGGGTTTTGACCTGAGATGAAAGAGACAGAGGCTAAAGAACTGGCTTAGCTAAGAGCATTTGTTCCTCCTGTGGGTGACTGGGGCTTCCTTGCCAGCACTCACACTGGACACTTCACACATGCTTGTCATTGAGGTTCCAAGGAGCTGATGCCCTCCTCTGATCCTCCCAAGGCACTGCATGCAGATAGAAAACATAAATACAGACAAATACCCACACTTACATACAAAACAAAACATAATTAATTATATCATTATAGAGATTTATTTCTTTCAGTGTGTTTACATTAGAATCCTGGAGCAGAAACTCAAGGAACTTTTGTTGTTACTTTTAATGTGACTTTCCTAGGAAACATCCCAGGTTATAGACTAACTTTTCTGAACTTCAGCAATTTACAGCTCAACAAGTCTTCTATTTCTAACAAGAGATGTAAAAGGAAATTATGCTTTCTTCATTTACGTAAAATTTAAATTCCTGACACTGTTTATGTCTGACATTCATCAAATGCAAGTTCTATTCATCTTTATATAGATTATACACAAATTAGTAGCCACATTTTCAAACATGTGGGTCAATGATTATTAATAGCATGCACCATCAGTCAAAGAATAGTGTACCTTGAAAAGCCAACCATTGGACTGAGCATGGAGTCCCCAATAGAGGAGTTAGAGGAAGAACTGGAGGAGTTGAAGGGGTTTGCAACCACATAGGAAGAACAACAATATCAAACAACCATACCCCTCACCCTGAGCTCCCATGGACTAAGCCATCAACAAAGGAGTACACATAGCTCCAGCTGCATATGTAGCACAGGATGGTCTTGTCAGGCATCAATGGGAGGAGAGGCCCTTGGTCTTATGAAGGCTCGATAGAGGCCCCAATGTGTCAGAATCGAGGGCTGGGAGGTGGGAGTAGGGGGTGGGTGGAGGATGGTATGTGGGTTTCTGGGAGGAGGGGAACAGAGAGAGGGGATAACAATTGATATGTAAATAAAGAAAATATACAATAAAAAGGAAAAAAAAAATCTATACAAAACAAATTCTGTAGATGTACTTGCAAAAAGCATCAAAATAGCTATCAAAGGATAAGAAAAACAATAAAGTCACTTGTGCAAATTTGAACCATAGGTATACATTTCTCTGAAATTTTTTCTACTGCAAAGAAACTTAATGTTTTTCCAGACTTCTCAAGAAAGTTAATGTGAAAAGATCTTCAAGACTATGTATTCACCTTGTTATACTACTGTGTGCTTAGCCTTCTAAGATTTACCTGCCTTTGTAAGTACAGTGTAACCAACTTACTGTCTTACACTTCCCTTTAAATCAGCTTACAACCCAAACTAAATCCATAAATTTAATCTTTTTTTTTTTTTTTTTTTTTGATTTTTTGAGACAGGGTTTCTCTGTGTAGCCCTGGCTGTTCTGAAACTCACTTTGAAGTCCAGGCTGGCCTGGAACTCAGAAATCCTCCTGCCTCTGCCTCCCGAGTGCTGGGATTAAAGGTGTGCGCCACCATGCCCAGCTTTAATCTTTTCTTATTAGACATTTTCTACCTTTACATTTCAAATGTTATCCCTTTCCTGGTTTCCCCCCTGAAAACCCCTTATACCCTCCTCCCTCTGCTCACCAACCCACCAACTCCAGCTTCCTGGCCCTGGCATTTCCCTATACTGTGCCATAGAACCTACACAGGATCAAATCTTAAGTTATACACTTTTCCATTTCCCAGAACCAGAGTACTATTTTTTTAAATTATTTTTTCTTTATTAGATATTTTCTTCATTTACATTTCAAGTGTTATCCAGAAAGTTCCGCATACCCTCCCCCCTCCCGACCTGCTCCCCTACCCACCCATTCCCACATCTTGGCCCTGGCATTCCCCTGTACTGGGGCATATAAAGTCTGCATGACCAAGGGGCCTCTCTTCCCAATGATGGCCAACTAGGCCATCTTCTTCCATATATGCAGCTAGAAACATGAGCACAGGGGGAACTCAAGGAAGGAGCTAGAGAAAGTACCCAAGGAGCTGAAGGGTTCTTCAACCTTATAGGTGGAAGAATAACAGAGTACTAGTTTTGCATGTGTACATGCACTCACATGTGTGTGTGTGTGTGTGTGTGTGTGTGTGTGAGTGTGTGTGTGTGTGTGTGTGTGTGTGTGTGTGTGTGTTGTGGCAACAATCTGATTTAAAACACCCTACATGTTGAAAGAAATCTTACATGATAACCACCAGTAGTGCCAGCACCATCTGTTGAAAATGCTGTCTTTTTTCCACTGGATGGTTTTAGCTCCCTTTTCAAAGATCAGGTGACCATAGGTGTGTGGATTCATTTCTGGGTCTTCAATTCTATTCCATTGATCTACCTGTCTATGGCTGTACAAGTATCATGCAGTTTTTATCACAATTGCTCTGTAGTACAACTTGAGGTCAGGAATGGTGATTTCACCAGAGGTGCTTTTATTGTTGAGAATAGTTTTTGCTATCCTAGGTTTTTATTATTCCAGATGAATTTGCAAATTGCCCTTTCAAATTCAGTGAAGAATTGAGCTGGAATTTTGATGGGGATTGCACTGAATTTGTAGATTGCTTTCAGCAGGATAGCAATTTTGACAATATTAATCCTGCCAATCCATGAACATGTGAGATCTTTCCATCTTCCGAGATCTTCTTCAATTTCTTTCTTCGGAGACTTGAAGTTCTTATCATACAGATCTTTCACTTTCTTAGTTAGAGTTACACCAAGATATTTTATATTATTTGTGACTATTGTGAATGGTGTTGTCTCCCTAATTTTTTTCTCAGGCAGTTTATCGTTTGTGTAAAGAAAGGCCATTGATTTGTTAGAGTTAATTTTATATTCAACTACTGCACTGAAGCTGTTTATCAGGTATAGGAGTTTTCTGGTGGAATTTTTAGGGTCACTTCTATATTCTATCATATCATCTGCAAATAGTGATATATTTTGACTTCTTACTTTTTAATTTGTATCCCCTTGATCTCCTTTTGTTGTCGAATTGCTCTGGCTAGGACTTCAAGTACTATATTGAATAGGTAGGGAGAACGTGGGCAGCCTTGCCTAGTCCCTGATTTTAGTGGGATTGCTTTGAGTTTCTATCCATTTAGTTTGATGTTGGCTACTGGTTTGCTATATATTGCTTTTATTATGTTTAGGTATAGGCCTTGAATTCCTGATCTTTCTAAGACTTTTATCATGAATGGGTGTTGGATTTTGTCAAATGCTTTCTCAGCATCCAACAAGATGATTATGTGTTTTTTGTCTTTGAGTTTGTTAATATAGTGGATTACATTGATGGATTTCCATATATTATACCATCCCTGCATCCCTGGTGTAAAGCCTACTTGGTCATGATGCATGATCATTTTGATGTGTTCTTGGATTCGGTTTGCGAAGATTTTATTGAGTATTTTTGCATCAATATTCATAAAAGAAATTGGTCTGAAGTTCTCTTTCTTTGTTGGATCTTTGTGTGGTTTACATATCAGTAATTGTGACTTCATAGAATGAATTGGGAAGAGTACCTTCTGTTTCTATTTTGTGGAATAGTTTGAGGAGAGTTGGAATTAGGTCTTCTTTGAAAGTCTAATAGAACTCTGTACTAAACCCATCTGGTCCTGGGCTTTTTAAAGCTATTTCAAGTGAGGCTATGCTAATGCCTGGCAAATATAGTAGTGGATGTTCACCGTCCTCTATAGCATGGAACACGGAGGCCCCAATGGAGGAAATAGAGAAAGTACCCAAGAAGCTGAAGGGGTGTGCCACCCTATAGGTGGAACACCAATATGAACTAACCAGTACCCCCAGAGCTCATGTCTCTAGCTGCATATGTAGCAGAAGATGGCCTAGTTGGCTATCATTGGGAAGAGAGGCCCCTTGGTCTTGCAAACTTTATATGCCCCAGTACAGGGGAACGCCAGGGCCAAGAAGCAGGAGTGGGTGGGTAGGGGAGTATATTGGGGGAGGGTATAGGGTACTTTTGGGATAGCATTTGAAATATAAATAAAGAAAATATCTAAAAAAAAAAAGGAAATCTTAAAGAAAAAATATCCCATAAATATTGGAAACAACATGTAGATATAGGTTGATTACAGTTGTTTGTTTTGGGTTTTTTCTTTTTTCTTTTGCTATTTCTTTTCAGTAAAACAACTAAATAATGTTTACCCTTGTAAAAACTAAGTTAAAAAAAAAAAAAAAACTCTGTAAATTATTCCCTTTTCTTGTTCCAAACCAAATAATTTGTGTTGTCCAATAAATATAAAGCAAAGACCTTTGTTAGTGACCAAAAAGAAAGACAACATAAGATTCATACACATACCAGCATGCAGGAGCATGCGCGCATGCATGAGCACAAACACACAGGCGCGCGCACATACACACACACACAAACACAAACACTCACATACACAATGTGTTGGTTTTATATGCTTGGCCCAGGGAGTGACACTATTAAGAGTTGTGGCCTTGTTGGAGTAGATGTAGCCTTTGTTGAAGGGAGTGTGTCATTGTGGGGGTGGGCTTTGAGACACTCCTCTTAGCTGCCCATGACAATCTTCACCTGTTTGCTTTTGGAACAAAATGTAGAATTCTCAGCTCCTCCCTTGCCAAGCCTGCCTAGGTGCTGTACTGCTTCCTGCCATGATGATAATGGACTGAACATCTGAAGCTTTAAAAAAACCCAATTAAATATTTTCCCTTATGAGCTTTGCATTGGCCAAATCTTGGACAGTGTCTTGTCTCAGCAACTGAAGCTCTAACACACACACACACACACACACACACACATGCCAGGCAACAGACCCAGATAGAGTACATACATAAGAGTACAAGAGACTGACACTGAACAAAAACAGACAGATAGGACAAAAACAGACAGGCCAAAAACTTCAGACTACAGACAGATGGAAGATACAAGAAAAATTCAAATTTGAGCTTAATCTTGATCAAGTTATTCAAGAGGAAGTTGCTTTGTTTTAATTCTTTAATACAACGATAAATTGGCTTACATTTATTAAAAAGAAATATTATCATTTACATAACATATAAAAGAAAGATTAATCATGTTATCATGTTCATTATTTTTGTATTCCTAAAATGAACTATGTTCTCTCCCTGTAAAACTGTGACCTATTCCTACATTTTGACAAATGACAGATCCTTCTCTGATACTACTAACTTATAATTATAGCTTATATTGTTTAATGTTCTGGACTGCATATGTATGTGTACAAGAAATTATGGCAATAATGTGTGGTTAGAGTAGTCTGAAGTTCATGGATATTTTATTGCATATCATACCTGAATTTTTTCCATATTATTTTATCCATAGTATAACATGTAAAATTGTCTATAACTTTTTTTGTTTAACAAATGAATTCCAGGAATTAGAATAAATAAATGTCATTGTACTGCTAGAATTTTAAGCCTGATAGAATAATTTATATTAAAATGAATTTTTATTTTTTCATATATTCTATAAATGCCTATGCAATATGCTAATTAAAGGGGAGATGAGGACCAGAAACTCTGAATGCTATCAATTTTTCCAGTGTTTTGTGAAGGTTGAATTCAATTATCTCACATAAAACTTGAATATTCTTCTGCAGGTACTATGAAATTAAATTGTCTATAACATTGCACCTAAAGTAGAAATTTAAAATAAGGAAAACAGCAATTATTCGTACACTGAGGGATCTCCCATCTCCTAGAAAATATGAATTTACTTTCATATCAAAAGCTTTCATCACCAAAGCTATGCCCTGTTTGTCTCTTTTATTTAATAGAATGTCTCCACAAAGAATATCTCTAAACAATTAAGGATTTTTTCATTTTAAATAAAGTTTTCTAGACTGATATACAAGTCATACTTCACAGTCAATAACTGTGCAATTACATCCTCAAAGAAAATGAGCTGTAATTTCTTCGGGTCTAGTGTTTTCTCTTTACATTTCACACTAGCAGCCTATTAATAGATAGAAATTTCTTTGAGGCCAAGAAAGTCAAATTAAATAAATACAGGGGGAATAATTCAAAATTTTATCAGCATAAAATAAATATCAACAAATTTAGAAATTCTGATGGGTATATGTAAAGTAGAAATATGTACACTACAATAAGTATGGATGTCAAGAGTTTAGTCCAGAACACACAGTATTCTCAATGTGGGCTTCAGTGGAGAACTTGAGCATTTCACTATGAATGCTCTGAATTAGAAATTGAGGTTATTCTGAAAACCTGTTTTTTGTTTTTTGTTTTTTCACAAAGCTTAAATTACTGGAGAGTAAATAACTATCCCAGTGTATAAATGCCCCCCCCCTTTTTCATTTTCTTTTTTTTTAGGACCTTTATTTTAACAAGCCATGACATTCAAGGACACAGGTATTTCTGCTGAAAACATGGTCCATTCTAATTTGATTTTTTTGATTTAGTTTATTTTTTTGAACTTGTTCACTTTGCATCATGCTCACTGCCCTCACTCCCAGTCACTGTACCTCCCATATATGGAATCCAATGATAATTCAAGAAATATTTTTAAACTTTCATTATAAGTAAATGTGTGCCTTTATTTGAATAGATGGACATTACTGATTATTTCATTATAGAAACTGAAACACAAAATGAATAGCTTTGCAGGAATTTAAACAGCCTGGTTAGCCTTCTAAGGATATTAAATAGATAATTATTCAAATCAATAATACAATTTTAAATCCTACTATTGGATATGTTCAGATCATGATATATTACTTGTATGTATGTTTTCAGGGCTGACCGTTTGACACTAGACAATCAACCGTCATTTCTCTGAAGAAGAGCATCTCTTCAACTCCCAGATTTCCTCACTTGCCTTATAATTGTTTGTTTGGGGTTGATGCCTTTTGGAGCTTTTTTTCATTCACTTTGGCAAACCCATTGGTTTCATCCTTGTTCAACTACTATTTAGATGTTGGTATCATTGGGATTTCATAGATGTAACTTCTGATATTACTAGGAGATACAAATTTTTCTGCTCTCCAGCTCTACAATCTTTCTACCCTTCTTCTGTAATGCTCCTTGAGCTTTAGTTGTGAACTAACTGAAAATCTTCAAATGTGAGCATATAGCCTATAGAAATTCCAGAAACAATAATCTAAAATGGAACTACTTCTAGGAGAGAGACTTGGGAATTGGGTAAAACTGAAATGAGGAGGAAGAGGAAATCTGCTAGGAAGGGGAAATTTAAATATGAAAGAAGTTGAATGGAAGTGATTTAATAGGTAAAGTGGAAAGGGGGGGCATTCTATTGGCCCAAATAGTCTACACATCTTTGCTAAAGCACAAACTCTGCTTGACTCAGATGTGACCCATGACCTTGACTGCATAAACTAGTGATAGGAGATAAAGCCGTAGAAGGACTCACCTCTGGGCTGAATGAAGCCAAAATACTAAGAAGTAAAAAAGAAAGAACATGAGTAAAGAGGTAAAAGATGCCATTTTCAGGAACGTGTACAGGAAGAAATCACAAAAGTGACACTTTTGATACTTTTGATACTGTTTGCTCAGCCTCTGATTGCAGTGCTATCTCTAGAAGCTTGTTAAACTATATTTGACAAACAATGAGAGAAATAAAATTGTTTATTCTTGAAGTAAACACAGAGTTTTCTTTGTCTAACATTACCCTCCTTTCCATGCCCCTTTGATGGTAGTGCTGGCCCTGACAGTGGGGGAGGGAAGAAATCACAGAGGATGGGCAGAGGCAGATAAAATAACAATATGGATGCCTAGAAAAGCTACAATTAATTATTCTAACTATTACACCCCCAAAATTATAATATCTATAATTTCATGTATAAATAAATATATACATTTTTACAAACTTCTCTCAACTTAAACTGGTGATGCTCCCTCCAAAATCAAAAAAACCTACCTAACAAAAATCCTAGTACAACACAGAAGAGTTTTGTATTGCTGGAAGTGTTGTCCAAGAGATTTCCAAAACATACAGCTTATCAATGTTTTCCTTAATTATCTAAGAGCACTGGAGAGGAAAATCCTATTGCTGAATACACAGGGAACTTCTTAAACAGGTTCCAGAGACGCCTATACTTCAACTGATCTGAATGCCTCCTCTCACAATCCTATTTTTCATAGTTCCAAAAGATGTCATGTAAGCTTAGAAAGAAAAGAAATGATCAATAACCCTATCTTGCTAAGAAGTCCATGAACTACATTAATAGCCAACATTGCACAATAATACTAAGTGTAGTAGTGACATGAATAACTTGTTGGTATATAGTTCTCTATTTGCACTTAAGATCTGTAGTGGTTTGAATACTCTTATCCTAGGGAGTGGCAATATTAGGAGGTGTGCTCTTGTTGGAGTAGGTATGACCTTGCTGAAAAAAATGTATCATTGTGGTGAAATCCTCTGGGAAGTGTTTTCTGAGAATACAAAGAGCTATGTTCCAGAGACAACCAAGGTTGTACCTCATGCTAGTGGCTAGACTTGGTAATGTGTTAGAGTCACCCAGGTAGTACTGGTTTTGAAGGGTCATGGAGAGCTGCTGATACTCTAAACTGTGAAAGTCCAGCAAAGGCTCTTGTTGAAAATGCAGTTAAAGTTGACAATCCCAGGACTAAAGTGGTCATACCAAGAACTTGAGGCTTGTCATCATGAAGGGAGCCTATTAGAGGCTATTTGTGAAGCCTAGGTGCAGCTGAAGTCCCCAGCATACCGGAGATACCAGTATAATGGGTTTATCACCAGAACAACAGCAGCAGTGGAGTGGGATTACCAGAACCTAGAGTTCTACAAAGGGCAGAGCTGGAGAAGTTGTAAGAGGATACCCTTCAGCCACTACTTCCTGATAACAATCTAAAAATAAGTGTCCTTATACACACAGATAAGTATAGTCTTCCAAGAAAAAAAAAAAAAAATTCAACAGATGAGTATCACTACAGAAAAGCACAACTAATCAAATGCAGAGTTGAGGAGCGCAGTGCTCTTGGATGTGTCTACACATTTTCTTCTCATTCTTTTAAGGTATGTTCCAGGTTACAAACTTTCAATTCTGGGAGAACTTCTCAAAGTTTACTGAGGTCCATCAGTGTAATTTTCTTATGCTGATTATCTAATGTTCTCCAAATTGAAATGAATTCAAACTTTGTTACGTGTTTTCAATTGCCTTTCAACACCCCTTCGTCCATTTCAGTGCTTAAGTATCAACCAGGTCCTATCCATCCTCACTTAAACATTATTTTTATTCTTCCAAATATTTTCTCCTCCCTTCACTGAAATTCTTGTAAAATTTGTCAAACATAAATTTAAGGTTTCTGAATAATTTCTTAAATCAATTATTGTAGGACATATTTTTTTCAGCAGAGAAAAGACAAGATTTCTATTTTCTCTCACTTTACAAATGTTATTTTGTTTTTAAATATTTTTTCTGCTTACATATATCTGGTAACCTAGAAGCCAAAATAATAAGGATTTATCATAATGACAAATATAGTTGCTAATTCGATGTTCATAATACTACTTAGGTTGTCTATAGATCCCTATTTTATAATACCCAATAGAAATTGATAGTTATTTCTTAAAATAAAATTTCACATCTTTAGTAACTTTACATAGAAACCTTTTCTGAAATTCGGTGATTCTTTTTTTCTTTACAATGGGCTGTTGTGAGTGACCTTTTCTTAGCAGATATGAAAATAAAACTCTTCTCTCCAAATTGAACAATGACAACTAGTTCAAAGAAGTGGATTCATCTAGGTGTAGCCTGGTGTAATAATAGGATGTTTGTTCAAAAGAGTGACACTGGCCCAGTGATGAGGTTGGAAAGCATTTCTTTATTTTGCTTTGTGAATCTTACAGTAATTCTCCATGCGGTGACTTTCTTCCTCAGCTTTCTTCCTTACAGTGCAGATGCAGACTAACCACATATCTTCCATCTCTGAGAGGCAGGTGATGATTGCTTTGAATGTTTCTTCCTTGCTGGAAAACAAGGAAGAGTAAGGTAATTCTTCTGCCAGATATTCTGATACTTAAGTAGAAAGGTTGATATTATGGTCACTGCCTTTTTAGAAACAAAAAAGGCTACCTGACAAAATAGTCCAGAGATGGGTAGACTATCTTTCTCACATTATACAATATTAGAACAGGGAAAGGATCTCCTCATATATTTTTGCCTGCCCTAGAACACAGACTTCATCTATGAGGGCTTTTAGAAAAGAGTTGAGTGATATTTACATACATCACATAAACACATGCAAAACAAATGAAAACAAAAATAAAATTATGTATATATATATATATATATATATATATATATATACATACATATCATTTAAAACTCAATTTGTTTTTCAGTTTCATTACCATTTTTCAAATGGCTTGAGCTCCAAAGACATGTTACTGCATCTATTCAAACAAGGAAGTTTTCATCTAAGGAAAATTGGAGGAGATGTCAACATGATCAAAACCACACTGCATGAAAACAATCAAGAAATTTTAATGAATACACTAATTGCACCAATAAAAATATAATAATAATATAATAGAAATATTCAACATACTAAGTATAATATCTAAAATATATACTAAGAACCTCAGTTTAGAATGTTTGAACCAATACTTATGCAAGTTAATATTGAATTTAAGTTGATATCCATATATATTAAAACACTGTCTAGCTATATGAATATATATATATATATATATATATATATATATATATATATATATATATGATTTAATGAAAAAAAAACAGTAAGACACAGGTCGTGCTGGATGAAGGATGAGCCTTATGCTATTCTTGCTACATTTCTGCAAGTTTGAAATTATTTACAAATAAAAGCATTTTTAAAAAGCAAAAAAACAACAACAACAACAAAAAAAACCACTGTTGTAGCCTTGATATAATGATACAGATTTTAATACAGCACTTGTGAGCCAGAGGCAAGAAGATTGACACTTCAAGGAGATCTTGGGCTGCAAAGTATTATAATCTAGTCTCAGCCACAGATGCAAACCCTGTTCCTCAAGCACCTAAAAAATAAAGTTCTATATCCTTAATCATCAAGTAAATGCAAATCAAAACAACCCACATATGTGATTCTACCACATACCAGTCAGAATGGCTAAGATCAAAAATTCAGGTGACAGCAGATGCTGGCAAGGATGTTTGGAAAAAGAGGAGCAATCTTCCATTCCTTGTGGTACAACCACTCTGGAAATCAGTCTGGTGGTTCCTCAGAAAATTGGACATAGTACAACCAGAATATCCAGCAATACCTCTCGTGGGCATATACCCAGAAGATGTTCCAACTGGTATTAAGGACATACATGCTCCACTATGTTCATAGCAGCTTTGTTTATAATAGAAGCTGGAAAGAACCCAGATGTCCCTCAACAAAGGAATGGATACAGAAAATGTGGTACATTTGCACAATGGAGTACTACTCTGCTATTAAAAACAACAAATATATGAAATTCTTAGGCAAAAAGGATGGATCTGGAGGATATCATCCTTAGGGAGATAAAAGAATCACAAAAGAAGTTATTAGATATGCACTCACTGATAAGTGATATTAGCCCAGAAACTTAGAATACCCAAGAAACAATTTGCAAAACACATGAAACTTAAGAAGAAGGAAGATCGAAGTATGGATACCTCATTCCTTCTTAGAATGCAGAACAAGATACCCATGGAAGGAGTTACAGAGACAGAGTTTGGAGCTGAGACATAAGGAAGGACCATCCAAAGATTGCCCCAACCCAGGATCCATCCCATAAACTACCACCAAACCCAGACACTATTGCATATACCAGCAAGATTTTGCTGACAGGACCTCTTGTGAGGCTATGCCAGTGCCTGGCAAATACAGAAGTGGATGTTCACCATCATCTATTGGATAGAACACAGGGCCCATAATGAAGGAGCTAGAGAAAGTACCCAAGGAGCTGAAGGGGTCTGCAACCCCCTAGGAGCAACAACAATATGAACTAACCAGTACCCCCAGAGGTCGTGTCTCTAGCTGCATATATAGCAGAAGATGGCCTAATCGGCCATCATTGGGAGGAGATGCCCCTTGGTCTTGCAAACTTTATATGCCCCAATGCAGGGGGATGCCAGGACCAAGCAGCAGGAGTGGGTGGGTAGGGTATCAGGGTAGGGGGAGTGTATAGGGGATTTTCAAAGAGGAAACTAGGAAAGGGGATAGCATTTGAAATGGAAATAAAGTAATTTGTCTAATAAAAATATCAAAAGGAAAGAAAAGTAAAAAAAAAGAAAATACATATGTTCAGAAACTAAATAACAAAATCAAAATTGAAGTAGTCTATGTGCTTGTGTGTTTGTGTTTATAAAACCTCATATATCAAATACTATATAACCTAAAACAATATTCTAATTCCATTGAATGTAATTTTCCAAGAATGCTAAAGCAAGAAAAATCATGAATAATTAATTTAAAAAGAAAAATGGAAATATATCAATTTATTTCACTTGTTATTTATATATATGCATGTATATGTATGTACAACTGCATATATGTATGTGTGCATACATGTGAGATTGAAAAAGTAATATAACCATGAAATAATCAACAAAATTAAGAAGGAAACCTTTTAGTATCATAACGTGAGAACAAAACAACAAAGTGTACAATGAGAATTGCCTTATTGGTCAATCCTTCTTGGTCAGATTCTGAGCTCAAGTTATAGTACTCGATCCTTATGATGCCAAATCACAGTTTCCAAATTCTGGGAACAGAAATGCAGAACAGTTTCATTTGACAGCCATGGCAGCTGTTGTTTATTAGGATAAAACTGAAGCCTATCAAAGTGCTGCTTACTTCCCATCCAGGAAGTCTCTTTAAAATTGTACCTAATGTCGAAGTGTGTGTGTGTGTGTGTGTGTGTGTGTGTGTGTGCGCGCGCGCGCGTACAAGTCTGGCTTTCAAAACCATTTTGTAGATGTTGGTAAATGAATCTGTTTCTTCAAAGAGCTAGAGAAGAGTAGAAATGTTTTATCCTTTTTTTTTTTCTCTTTATTAGATATTTTCTTCATTTACATTTCAAGTGTTATCCAGAAATTTCCCCATACCCTCCCCCATCCCCACCCTGCTCCCCTACCCACCCCCTCCAACATAATGGCCCTGGCATTCCCCTGTACTGGGGCATATAAAGTCTGTATGGCCAAGGGGCCTCTCCTCCCAGTGATGGCCGATCTTATCTGCTTTCACTTTCCTTCTAGACCCAGGTCCCTGACTTTCTTTTTTTTTTTTTTTTCCAATTTTTATTAGATATTTTCTTCATTTACATTTCAAATGTTATCCCAAAAGTCCCCTAAACCCTCCCCCACCCCTTGCCCTGCTTCCCTACCCACCCACTCCCACATCTTGGCCCTGGTGTTCCCCTGTACTGGGGCATATAAAGTTTGCATGACCAAGGGGCCTCTCTTCCCAATGATGGCCAACTAGGCCATCTTCTGCTATATATGCAGCTAGAGACATGAGCTCTGGGGGTACTAGTTAGTTCATATTGTTCTTCCACCTATAGGGTTGGAGCTCCGTGGGTACTTTCTCTAGCTACTTCCTTGGGAACCCAGTGTTCCATTTAATAGCTGTCTGTGAACATCCAAAGTGGTCCCTGACTTTCTACAGGATGAAAATTACAACTTGCTTTCTTCTCATCTTTATTGTCCTCCAGCCAGTGACTTCTCAGTGCTACTTAGACTCCTTATGGAAAAAAATAAATAAAAAGTAAAAAAATAAAAATCAAAGATGCTCTGAGTCATCCAGGTAATGTGCAGTACAAGGGAACTCAGGGTTTAATTCCTTCCCACATCTCCTCCTAAACCTTAGTTTCATTGCAACCTTACTCTATGATCACAGCCCCTAAATGCTCAAGCAGGACCTACTTTATCCTGCCTAGGGATAACTTTAGCTTGCTAACCCTTTGTGAATTTTTGGCTAAATGTTCAAGTTTTCTTGATAATGAAGAGGAAGAGGATGAAGCTTGTATTTTGTGACAAATTCAGGTGGATTATCGTGTTCTACATGAATTAGTTTATTAATCATAGTCATTTTATTAGGTAAATACAACTGTTATTTATATTTTACAAAGAAAGAACCTAAGTCATAAAATTTGACGAGTAGGCAGCTGGAGAAATGATTCAGAGGGACAAGTTCTTGATGTACAATGATAAAGTCCTGAGTTCAGAGTCCTAGCACTAAAGTAATATCCAGATGTGGCCAAAGTACTCTGAAATTTCAGTTTGGGCCAAATGCTGATGTTTTCCAGTGGCTCATACCAGTGAGGTAGTTAGCCTGGCAGAAACAGTGATATCTAGGTTTTAAAAAAAATACCTTATATCAATTAAAAATCAGTGGGGAAGGCATAGGGGAAGGCAACATGGCTTTAATCTCTGTTCTCCAGAGGCACCCACAAGAGTAATTGTACACATACACAGACACACACACACAAACACATATACACACACCACATGCATTCATGCATGCACATGTATGCTCATGAGCAGATATGCTAATACCTCACAAACTCAATGCACATGCACTCAGTGTGCAGACATGAAAATAGCTCACAAATTCAACACACACACACACACACACACACACACACACATGTGAAGACATGCATATACTTCACAAACAAAGAACAAATATGTACAAACACATGTGTACATATACACATAAATTGATACATGCGTGCACGCACACACAAACACACACATATTAATGAGTAAAGGGGGACATGGAAGGAGATTATATGATAGACCATGGGCCATAACACTTCATTTTCATCTCAGAATATATTCCTCAGTGCAGGGCTCTGATGATCATTCAACACAGGAACCATGACTGGGGAAATGAGGATGATTATAGGAAAGGAAGAAAGAAGATATAAGAGCCAGGACTTCTGGTAAATACCAGGACAGCGAGCAAATGTATTTTAAATGTACATTTTTTGTTATTTTTTATTAGATATTTTATTCATTTACATTTCAAATACTATCCTGAAAATCCCTATACCCTTGCCCCACCCTGCTCCCCAACCCACCCACTCCCACTTCCTGGTCTTGGCATTCCCTTGTATTGGGGCATATAATCTTCACAAGACCAAGGGTCTCTCCTCCCAATGATGGCCGATTTGGCCATCTTTTGCTACATATGCAGCAAGAGACATGAGCTCTGGGGGTACTGGTTTGTTCATATTGTTCTTCCACCTATAGCATTGGAGACCCCTTTAGCTTCTTGGGTACTTTCTTTAGCTCCTTCATTGTGGGCTCTGTGTTCCATCCAATAGATGACTGTGAGCATCCGCTTCTGTATTTGCCAGGTACTGGCATAGCTTCACAAGAGACAGCTATATCAAGGTCCTGTCAGCAAAATCTTGCTGGCATATGCAATAGTGTCTGGGTTTGGTGGCTGTTTATGGGATGGACCCCCGGGTAACAAAGCATGACCAGTTCCAGGAGGATAATCAATGACCACAAATGCTGCTTACATGCTCAAGTGATGCTACACTGTATCTATGTTTAACAAAGGCAGTTTCCTTCAGGCTACAACAGTCAAGGACAAATGTGTAATTAGAGGAACTTGGTGGGGTATAACGCACAATTAAAAACAAAGACAGATGTCTGAGGACTCCTTCATGAGTTAACAAAAGCAAGAAGTCACCCAAACTTAATTCCAGAAGTGCTCCTCACACCTCAGGTATAACTAAGAAACTGTCCTATACAACACTTGATAATGAGACAAACTGGCATCCTGCCCTGGTGATTAGTAACTATCAGAAATAACTGGGTAATCCCCCAAGTCATACCCCACTCCCAACTCCGAAACGTAACTCCGGCTCAGGTTAATATGAGCATAGGACTAAGCCATTATGTCTTATTCCAGGCTGTCCCTTAACCACTCACTGTATTTTCATTTTTTCAAAAATGGGTATTTTATTTATTTACATTTTAAATGTAATCCCCTTTCCTGGTTTCCCCTCCAGAAACCCCTTAATCCATCCCCCTTCCCCTTGCTTTTATGAGGTTGCTCCCCCCCACCCACCCACCCACTTCTTCCTCCCTACCCTGGCATTCCCCTACAATGGGACAGAAAGTATTCACAGGGCCAAGGCCCTCTCCTCCCCTTGATGTCCTACAAGGCCATCCTTTGCTACATATGCAGCTGAAGACATGGGTCTCTCCATTTGTACTCTGGTTGGTGGTTAAGTCCTTGGGAGTTCTGTGGGGGGAGGGGGTCTAGTTGGTTGATATGTTTGTTCTTTTTATGGTATTGCAAACCACTTCAGCTTCTTATAGATGCTGCATGAGATACCTTGGGTATCTGCTCTTTCACTTCTTTCTTTTCTGCCATCCACTCCCAGGCTCAGTTTTCCTGTCACAATTTCGGTCTTAATTTTTTTTTTTTTTTTTTCCAATACATGCTTCTGTATTAGTGGACAGCAGCCAACATAAAGTTGACTGTTCATCTAATGTATATCAAAACCCCACCTTTAGCATCCCTTATTTGTATAAACATTTCTCAAAATTCTATACTTGCATTTATTTTAGAAAAAAATTATTTATTTTTTCATAAAGAGAACAGTAAAATTGAATTAACATTAGGTTCCACAACACTTAAACCTATTAGAACCTTACAAGAGTGGGAGAGAGTGATAAGTTGATCTTCTGTTTCACAAAGACCAATGCCCTAATGTCAGTGTTTCCAATAAAAATGCTTGGATGGCTGTTGCTGGGTACACTTGTGGCTGTGGCTGTGGATATAGTTCTGTGGGTTGTTTAAAATCATTCTTTTTTTTTTTTTTTAAGTCACTCTAAGTGCAATGGTATAAAGTAGAATGTAGCCTGCTACAATCGCCTGACCTGAGAATGAGGAGACTGAAAAGTTCTGCATTATGATTGCAATGCAGTTGTAATCTGTATATACAGACACATCTATATAAGACTGACTTAATATCTCTTTATTATGTTCTAATCCTGCTTCCTGGATAATAAAAATAAATGACGACATTCTGTGCCTTCATTGTTACTGATTCTAAGTTGGGTCTCTTTCAACACAGAAAATGTTTTCAGCATCTCACATGTTATATCAGTATGGCATATAAGATGGATGGTTCTGAAATACATGGGAAGAACAGGAAACGGTAACCAGTACTACTCCTACTTCCCATCACTCTCATTATTTAAAAAAAAGTTATTCAATGTCTTACTTGCCCTGAAATTAAAGGAAGTTGACATTTATGGTTGTATAGAGCACATTAGGAAAAATAGGAGGCTTAGAGCTACTTACAGACTTTCCAGGGTTTAAGCAAAATCTGGTGTGGTATATAAAATAATTAATTTCTAACACTCAAATATATAGATGATGGTAGACTAGATAGATGATAGATAGATAGATAGATAGATAGATAGATAGATAGATAGATAGATAGATAGATGTTCAATATTTCTATTTGTAGTAGCCAGAGTTATCTTTGTGAAATATAAAGGAGATCTGGGAACTTTCCTATCCAAATCCAAGTCAGACTTTATGGCTCTGGCTAACATAGTTATGTAGCAACTTTGTGGGAACTTTCCTCTCTTCCTGATGTTATTAGAATGCTAATTTCATTTAGGATAGTAGTATGCCCTGCCAGGAAGCATAACTTAAACTAACTCTCTACTCTTTTCCCACTACACTGTTTCCTAACTTTATGAGTGATGGAGTTATACACAGAATCAGGTCAGCCAGGTCAAACATAGAGCTCTGCTTCAGGATTTTGAGAAGATGCTTTCTTCATAAATATTAAAAGATTTTTAAAAATCTATTATAATAGTCCCTAATAGTTCAATTCCAAGGTGCCACACAGTGAAAAGAAGCTCTCTAATTTCCACTAGTGCTTTTATACATGTATATGAATACATTCATTAACAAACATACACATACACACACACACACACACATACACACACACAGAAATACATAAGAACGTATGAATTCATGAAAGTAAAAAGGGAATGCTTTAGATTGGTTATCTTCAATAACTTTGATTGATTTGGTACATAAAAGCTTTTCTTGGTTGTCTATTATCTGACTCTATAGTGACTAGAACAGAAAGAACAAGGATAACCATAAGACACCTGCATTGAATGTTCATAAGGTTATGTGTTCTTGCATAGTAAGTTTGCACATAAAATAGCATGGCAGTTACTATGTATGATCAACAATGCTAAGATATCAAAACATGATTAATTTATATCACGTTTGTATTCCCATTTATTCACTAATATCTTCTAAAGGAGAGTACCTCAGTGTTTCAGGTAGAAGTTCACAAGCAATGACACACACACACTCTCTCTCTAGTCCACTAGATTCTGTCACAAGCCCAGAGGATCATTTTGTATACAGTGGAAAACTTTCTAACTGCAAGTAGTAGACATCCAGGCAAATTGTATATAATGTCTAATCAGAGATCCATTCAATAAGACTCATTGCTTAGGTCAGAGTCACTATCAGGATTCAACTCATTGTATTTTCTGGAAACTTTTCTTCCTCTGGGGCTGAATGACTTTCCTGAGTTGGGGTAGAGTGGTTTTCCCGAGTTAGTTCTGGACCTAGAACCAGACAACATATTAAAGGCAAAAGAGAATCCTAGGAGCTGTATTAACCTGTGACTAGCTGTGAATCAGTAGAGAACAAAAGAGTTTTTACATCCAGAGAGAACAAATTTGAGAAATCATAGCAACTGCTAAAGTCAAGTGGTGATTCACTGTGATATATATACAAACAGAGCACTGTACAAGGTTACTCTAGAAAAATATTACTAAGACCTTATCAAGATGCAATATTTTTTATTTCTATTACAATTTATCATTTGTACAAAAGACTGGACTTAATTAATACATTCTCATACATGTACATAATATACTTTGACTATCTCTCATATTCCATTATATTCTACTCCCTGTCCCTGTCTTCCCAATACACTACTTGTAAACATTCCATCTATATTATCCTTTATTATCTCTATTGTTTTCTTGTTTTCCTTTCATTATTATTAATATATACATACATACATACATACATACATACATACATACATACATACTTATAAATATATGAATAAAACCTACAGAATTTATTTAGCATTGCTGCCATGGATATACTTTTAGCAGTGACCATACTTATACTAGAAAACAAATAAAGGTGTTGATCACTATAGAAGTCTGATTCTCCCTCTTTTAGTAGACATTAATTGCTTATGACTCTATTTCAATGAGTGGGGAAATGTTAGATTTCCCCATCCATGCTTGTATACCAAGTATTATTTCCAGTGTTCAGATATTGGTTAGCCTGACATATTGTAGATGTTTTGTAAGTGCAGTTTATAAGCTCATCAAGGCCCATAAATGGGCAAGACCTATCCTTAATAGCTTTCAACTACCAGACCTACCCACTGAACATTCTAAAGACCATAAATATCTGGACCCAGCCCCTTCAGATACAGGTAACAAAGCTCCACCATAAAGAGTAAAGCTCAATCTCAATAATTTGAAAACCCAACAATACCTGAGTTTGAAATCCCACCACTCCAAGACTATTAACATGAAGGGGTGTTGGATTTTGTCAGACTTTTGAGCATCTAAGGAGATGATCATGTGATTTTTCTCTGTTTGTGTAGAGGATTACATTGATAGATTTTAATATATTAAAAAGTCCAAGCTGGGTGTGGTGGCGCACACCTTTAATGGTAGCACTCAGGAGGCAGAGGCAGGCAGATTTCTAAGTTCGAGGCCAGCCTGGTCTGCAAAGTGAGTTCCAGGACAGCCAGAGCTACACAGAGAAACCCTGTCTTGAAAAAAAAAAAAAAAAAGTCCCTGCATCACTGGGATTAAGCCTATTTGAGAGTGGTGAATGATGTTTTTTGATGAGCTTGGATTCAGTTTGTGAGAATGTTTTTCTGGTTTTTGTTTGTTTGTTTGTTTGTTTGTTTGTTTGTTTTTTGAGACAGGGTTTTTCTGTGTGGTCCTGGCTGTCTTGAAACTCACTGTGTAGACCTGTCAGGCCTCAAACTCAGAAATCCACCTGCTTCTGCCTCCCAAGTCCTGGGATTAAAAGTGTGCGCCACCGCTGCCCAGCAGTTTGTGAGAATTTTGTTGAATATTTTTGTATCGATGTTTATAAAAAAAAAATTGGTCTGAAATTATCTTTCTTTGTTAAGTCTTAAGCTGAGATGCCTAGCAGTGGTGGTATGGAACCTGAAGTGGCCACCTCTTGTAGAGGTGTTTTTAAAAGCCAATTTTCAGAGTATGATGAGCACATTCAACAATTCCTTGTCTTTGAGAATTATAAAAATTCTCAGTAACATGGGTAACATTAAATTGTTGACAAAACATTTCAAATACTTGACTATTATAGTTAATTCCAATATTTGTATTAATCTGATTTGGAACACCAAGCATATAAAATTTTTTTTAACATAGGCAATGACACTTTTAGTTGTTTCTCCTGAAGAGTAGTTGTAACTACAAAGCTTAAAAAGTTTTAAATCACATGTGCATACTTTATTTATTAATCAGAAATAAGAGTATCCAATTGCAACAATTGATTAAGTATCAGTCTTCGAGAATTAACACCATTATGTGGAAATAGGTAGAAACTGAGGACACTAAGAACAAATTGTTACAATTTGACATTCACATTCTCTAAAAATATCAAAACATTATCTTAATCCATTACTATTTTGATGATGTAAAGAATGAGATTATATGGCCAATTATTTTTGTGTAAGGCCTGTAATCCACCTGGAATATAAATCTAGCTTGGCATTGCCTTAAGAGGCCTTGTCCAGGCAATCTTGGACAAATTTTTAAATGTAATAGAACAAACAGCATTTTTTCTTATGAGTTGTATATGCTTAAAGAATTACAAATTTGAGAATTAATAGTATCAGAGTGTCAAACAATTTTCAGCAATTGCAAAGCTCTGATATATATATATATATATATATATATATATATATATAGAGAGAGAGAGAGAGAGAGAGAGAGAGAGAGACTATTAATATACAAATTAAAGTTTTATTATTGAACATTTTAAAACACCATCTACAGGACACAACTTAATTATCTGTGCTGAAACAGGAGAAAACTCAAAAGGATAAACATGTGATCCAGCCTACATATACTTTTCTCCCATAGAAGGGCTGTTTTTAAACACAGTAGATTGAATGCATGCTTTAATTTATAGAAGATACAAAAACATGCATAAAAATAATTTTTAACTTATCTTTAGGATAATGATTATCAACTTTATTTAAAATGATGGTATGCAATAGGCCAACTATCAATATTCTGCAATAACCAATTTAATTGCTGTTTGGAACAAGGAACAGACACTTTGTCAGGTTTTTAAGACACAATATTTGTTATAATTTTTCTAAAATATATGAATTTATCTTATAATTCTTAATTAGCACCAGTGCAGCTTTAATAGGATGTTCGAATTTTACTTTGAGATAAAGAAAGATGATTTTACATTAATGCCTTCTCTTGCTAAAGAATCACTGTGGGCACATTTAATAACCATAACTAAAATAAGCAGCTAGTATTCAATTACAATAGATTATAATTGATAACAATTATAAATGCTTTCTTTATTTTCTGCAAAGCCTTTTGTTCTTTACCAATTAATTTGTGTCTCTCCAGATAACATTCAACAAATGTTTAAGTCATTTTAAGACGTTAAGGTGAGGTCTTAGCTGATTAACATCTCCTGGAAGCTTTTGAAAATAAAAATTCTGAAGCAAATCAGTTTTTTTTTTCTTAGATTTTCTGTACCACAACTTTCTAGTATAACTAAAACTCCAAATATTATTATTGCCTCTGAATCTTTTCTGTAGCAACAGTTACTCCCCATTTAAAAGCTCATTGTGTGAGTGCAAAGATTAGAAATAAACTGCCCTTTAGAGGTACTAATTAACAAAATACTTTCCACTTAGGAAACAGTATACAGCCATCTTTCCTCTGAGCCCAGCGGACGCAGCTAGGGCCCGTCCTGCCCTTCACACAACCCAGGACTTTAAAATTGCATCGGGGTTACGCATGAGTGGAGTGCAGAGGTGGTGTTGGGAGCAGTAGGTCAGCAGTTGCCCACAGGGATAGGATCTGTAACTCGGCTCCACTGGAGGCTGGACCTCTCCCAGCCAGAGCACCCTCCACCCTGCCATCTCTCCTCTGAGCTCAGCAACTCCCAGGACTTTAAGATCACATCAGGAGCTCAGGGCTCGGGCCTCAGGCACTGTGCACTCTCTTAGGCTCTTTCGGGACCCTCCAAGCTATCTGGGGACCTCAAGTGAGCAGGGGAACACAGCCTCTGTTCTAGCCCAATCTCGTGGAACCTGAGACTCCAGCCGGGAGATTGATAGTGGCCCAGGGCAGAACAGCCCTTCCCTTCGGGTCTGGTCCGGCCTGCCCAGCACCAGCATGCGTCTCAGGCCACAGGTGCTGTGCACTCTCCTAGGTTCTTTCGGGACTCCCCAAGCTATCTTGGGACCTGAGGTAAACAGGGGAACACAGCCTCTGTTCCGGCCCAATCTCCTGGAACTTGAGACATCAGCCAGGAGATTGATAAAGGCCCAGGGCAGAACAGCGGGTCCTTTCTGGTCTGCACCAATGCCAGGTCTCCTCGGGCAGAGATGGCAGGAGGCAAGCTTAAGAACGGAAGCAACAGAATCCAAGGGTACATGGCATCACCAGATCCAAACTCACCCACTACATCAAGTCCTAGATACAACAGCATACCAGAAAAGCAGGACATGGATATAAAATCACTGGTCATGATGATGATGGAGGACTATAAGAAGGAAATACACAAAAACACAGATAAACAAATAGAAGCATTTAAAGAGGAAAAACTTAGAGAGTTACAGGAAAACACAGATAAACAACTAGAAGCATTTAAAGAGGAAATACTTAGAGAGTTACAGGAAAACAATACCAAATAGGTGATGGAATGGAACAAAACCATCCAGGACCTAAAAATGGAAGTAGAAACAATTAAGAAAAACCAAAAGGAGATAACCCTGGAGATAGAAACCATAGGGAAAAAATCAGGAACCATAGATATGAGCATCAGCAACAGAATACAAGAGATAGAAGAGAGAATCTCAGGCACAGAAGATTCTATAGGGAGCATAGACAANAGCTTACACCAGTAGCTTGGCAGCACATCTGCAAGCTCTAGAACAAATGGAAGCAAAGTCACCTAAGAGGAGTAGACAGCAGGAAATAATCAAACTCAGGGGTGAAATCAACCATGTGGAAACAAAAAGAACTATCCAAAGAATCAATCAAACCAGGAGCTGGTTCTTTGAAAAAGTCAACAAGATAGACAAACCCTTGTCCAGACTCACTAGAGGGCACAGGGATAGTATCTGAATCAACAAAATCAGAAATGAAAAGGGAGAGATAACAACAGATCCTGAGGAAATTCAAAACACCATCAGATCCTTCTACAAAACGTTATATTAAAAAAAAAAAAAACCTGGAAAATCTGGATGAAATGGATAACTTTCTAGACAGATACCAAGTTCCAAAGTTAAACCAGGATCAGATTAATGACCTCAACAGCCCTATATCTCCTAAAGAAATAGAAGCAGTCATTAATAGTCTCCCAACCAAAAAAAGCCCAGGACCAGATGGGTTTAGTGCAGAGTTCTATCAGACCTTCAAAGAAGACCTAGTTCCAGTTCTTCTCAAAGTATTCAACAAAATAGAATCTGAAGGTGCACTACCCAATTCATTCTATGAAGCCACAATTACTCTGATACCTAAACCACATAAAGACACAACAAAGGTAGAGAACTTCAGACCAATTTCCCTTATGAATATCGACGCAAAAATACTCAACAAAATTCTGGCAAACCGAATCCAAGAACACATCAAAACGATCATCCATCATGACCAAGTAGGCTTCATTCCAGGAATGCAGGGATGGTTTAATATACGGATATCCATCAACGTAATACACTATATAAACAAACTCAAAGATAAAAACCACATGATCATCTCTTTAGATGCTGAGAAAGCATTTGACAAAATCCAACACCCACTCATGATAAAGGTCTTGGAAAGATCAGGAATTCAAGGCCCTTACCTAAACATGATAAAAGCAATCTACAGCAAACCAGTGGCCAACATCAAACTAAATGGAGAGAAAGTGGAAGCAATACCACTAAAATCAGGGACCAGACAAGGCTGCCCACTTTCTCCCTACCTATTCAATATAGTACTTGAAATCCTAGCCAGAGCAATCCAACAACAAAAAGAGGTCAAGGGTATACAAATTGGAAAGGAAGAAGTCAAATTATCACTATTTGCAGATGATATGATAGTATATATAAGTGACCCCAAAAACTCCACCAGAGAACTCCTAAACCTGATAAACAGCTTTAGTGCAGTAGCTGGATATAGAATTAACTCAAACAAATTGATGGCCTTTCTCTATACAAAGGAAGAACTGGGTGAGAAAGAGATCAGGGAGACATCAACCTTCACAAGTCACTAACAATATAAAATATCTTGGAGTGACTCTTACGAAGGAAGTGAAAGATTTGTATGACAAGAACTTCAAGTCTCTGAAGAAAGAAATTGAGGAAGATCTCAGAAGATGGAAGGATCTCCCATGCTCATAGATTGGCAGAATCAATATAGTAAAAATGGCTATCCTGCCAAAAGCTATCTATAGATTCAATGCAATCCCCATCAAAATTCCAAGTCAATTCTTCAAGGATCTAGAAAAGACAATTAGCAAGTTCATCTGGAATAACAAAAACCTAGACTAGCGAAAACTCTTCTCAACAATAAAAGAACCTCTGGTGGAATCACCATGCCTGACCTCAAGCTGTACTACAGAGCAATCGTAACAAAAACTGCATGGTACTGGTACAGCAACAGACAGGTAGATCAATGGAATAGGATCGAAGACCCAGAAATGAATCCACACACCTATGCTCACCTGATCTTTGANAAAGAACCCAGATGTCCCTCAACAGAGGAATGGATACAAAAAATTTGGTATATTTACACAATGGAGTACTACTCAGCTATTAAAAACAATAAATATATGAAATTCCTAGGCAAATGGATGGATCTGGAGGCCATCATCCTGAGTGAAGTAACCCATTCACAAAAGAATTCACATAACATGTACTCACTGATATGTGGATCTTAGCCCAGAAACCTATACTACCCAAGATACAATTTACTAAACACATGATACTCAAGAAGAAGGAAGATCAAAATATGGACACGTCACCCCTTCCTAGAATTAAGAACAAAGCACACATTGAAAGAGTTAAAGAGATCATGTGTGAAGCTGATTCCAAAGGATGGACCCAATGTCTGTGGCTGCCAGGGACCCATCTCACCATCAGCCACCAAACATAGACACTATAGCAAATGCCAGCAAGATGGTGCTGAATGGACCCGGATATAGCTGTCTCGGGGGAAAATATAGGAATGCTTGGCAAACATGGAGGTGGAAGCTCACAGTCAGCTATTAGATGGAACACAGGATTCCTAAGGAAGAAGGAGCTAGAGAAAGTACCCAAGGAGCTAAAGGGGTTTTCAACCCTCTTGATGAAAGAATAACCATGAACTAACTAGTACCCCCTGAGCTCATGTCTCTAGCTGCATATATAGAAGAGGATGGCCTAATTGGCCATCAGTGGGAAGAGAGGCCCCTTGGTCATGCAGACTTTATATGCCCCAGTACAGTGGAATGCCAGGGCCACATGTGGGAGCGGGTGGGTAGGGGAGCAGGGCCGGGAGGTGGGAGGGTATAGGGAACTTTCTGGAGAACACTTGAAATGTAAATGAAGAAAATATCTAATAAAAGTTGAAAAAAAAAAAAAAAAGGAAACAGTATACACTGAAAGATTCAAACTCTTAGTTCTTTTACTGAAGCAAAAACAATAAAATCTAGGATAAGAATTACATAAAATATTATATCAATTAGAAGCATCCTTGAGGCCATTTTTTCTGGGTTTGTTTATGCCACATGTTGCTATTTTAAATGACTCCAATTCTGAGTAACCACATTAAAGTTAACTTTCTGGTAACCTATATTACACCCTTTTGATCATACCCACTAATTTATAAGCCATCATTCTATGACCAAGACATGCAGAGCATATTTATACCTTTAAGACTAGTCAGAAACCAAATTAAGTGGCTACACAAATCTTATAAATTTAGACCAATCAGAGAATTTTACCTTTTCTAACTATAATTTCAAGATAAGGAACACTTTGCCATTTTCTCAACCCAATTGCAGAGAATTTTCTAGGAAAAAAAAAAAAAACAACTCTCAGCTTTTTTGCCTTAGAACTAAGAAGCTGCAGACTTGCTATTCTTTTAAAGACAGTTTTTCAGCAGGGGCTCTCCTACTGTGCTTGATTTTGGGCTAAATTGGGCTCCGCTGTGTAAACTGAGACTAAATCAGCAGATAAAGTTTTAACCATTTTTCTTTTTCAACATGAAACGTAAAACAACAGTCATTCATACAAGGAAACAAAATCAAACATGAATTGACACGTGGACATATTGGTGCAACAAACAGACAATACAAAGACAGTAGAAATCTTCTCCTGTAGGGACCAGAGAGAATTAACAGGGCGTCCCCCAATTTCTCTTGGTCCCTGGGAGAGTTCCAAAATCCATTTTCCTTCTTTCTTGATTTCTCTCTCAATTTCTATTTATTTTTTTTGAATTTTACTATTTTTATTTTATTTTATATTTATAAGCCCTACACTTCTCACCTAAAGCAGTTCTTGACTGCGGATAAATGCCTAAATTCATTTTCACTCCCATTTTCCACTGTCAACCCCTAGCTGACATCAGCACTGGGCAGATGCTGAGCCAGTCTATCCCGCATCCCTTTGCACCTACTGCAACAATTAAAAAAAGAAAAAAATTAAAGTTTAAAGCCATCGCTAGTCATGTATATCTGTTGCTCACCATGCGGATACGTCTTCTTCTTAAACTTTTCCTGTAGAGCTCTACCAAGACAGTGCTCTCTCGGTTTATCCACCCGTATTCAGTTCGCTTTTTGAGGGCCATTCTGTAGCTCTAAGCCACCTGCGGCCTATGCTACCTGGGT
Organism: Mus minutoides; assembly: GCA_902729485.2. Classification (NCBI taxonomy): domain Eukaryota; kingdom Metazoa; phylum Chordata; class Mammalia; order Rodentia; family Muridae; genus Mus; species Mus minutoides. The sequence continues at coordinate 73,852 of CACVCL010017474.1, forward strand.
TCCTGAGAGGGTGGCCAGAGCTGGATAGGAGGAACAGTCAAGAGGAGGAACATGAAGGCCAGGAAGCTGTTTAAAGCCCCAAGGTTTAATGCTTAGAGTCTTAGCTTAAAAGAGGGTTTTCCCATCCACCCCGCCAGTCCGTTCCTGGGTCTCTGGCTCCATCTTGAAAGACCATGCAGCAGGCGTCTGCTCTCTGGAAGGTCTGGGCAAGCAGCAGGATCTTGGAGCAGGGCAGGGCTAGTTGACATAACAATAGAAGCCAATAGAAGGCGATGAAGTCTGACCTGTTGCGGTAGTCTGTTGTTGTTGTTGGGTACTATGAAGTACCCAAGGACCGGGTTCCCCAGGGAGGCGAACTGGGGCTAGGAGAGACTAGATGGGATAGAAATGAAAATGTTAAATCAATTTTCCAATCAAAGCATTTCTGTGTGTTTACTTAGAAATCTTTCTTGGTTTTAAGAGGGTAGACCCCGCCCACAGTCAGTTCTGCACAGGAGCCCGTATTCAGTTGACAGAGGCCAGGAATGTAGCCTGAAATCTCAAGCACTGTGGAATGTCAGTTGGAAGCAGGATCTGGGTGAGGCATGGCAGCAGAATTCTGGAGAAGAACAGACGTAGTTTAGCACAACAAAAGAAGCCAGCCTAGCTGCAGAGCTAAGCCTTAGGGGGCCTACCTCCAGAGGCAGGTCTGAACTCTCAGCCTGAAGCAACTGTGGAGGGGACTACACTGACCCAGCCTGCTTCAGGCTGGTGGGAGGGGAGGGTACAGTTCCCCAAGCTTTAGGTGTAAGAGTCGTGTTGTAGATGTGTCAGCTTCCACTGCACATCGTGGGATAAGTTGTTCTCTACATTTTAAGCAGGTATGGCTTTCTATAAGTCTCCACATCCTGTTAAAAGGAGTTTCTTTGATGCAGAATGTGAGCTCTCCTTAGTAGTCTGAATCTGTGCATAGCTGTTTATCCAAAGTCAGGTCATGATCTGAATCACTTGAGGTGTAATGTTTGTAGATTTCCCAAATCTCTACAGCCTCTGAAATGTTTTACCTGTTTAAGACTCTGAATGTGGGATGCACTTGTGTCCAGTCACCTGTTTCTCATATTTCTCAGAAAGAAAAGGCATAAATCATCATTGTTGCATTATGCCAGGGGCTATCATCTGTGATTAATGGACAATCTACATGAAATAATTAAGAACTTAACAATGAAAGAAATGATCACTAGTCATTGGCTGTGTAGAAGAAATATTTTGCATGCTTTTCATGTCAGAGTAGATAGCATTATTATTATTATTATTATTATTATTATTATTATTATTATTATTATTATAGTTTAGAGAATGACAGCAAGAAATGTGATTTCTTTCATATATTTATTCTAGTATGAGACAGGTAGCCACAGGGTAGCTTTAAGTGAACCAAAGGGCAGATTTTTAGGTTTCTTTTTAGTACTTGATACTTATCATGACAATCACAGCCAAGTTTTGATAATTACAAACCTTTTTTCCTGTGCCACCCTTTTATGCGGCTTATTTACTTTGAAAAATGTAAGTGAAAATAGGTATCAAGTGATAAAACTCTATTCATGCAGCTTAATAAAATGTTATCTTCTATTCCTGAAACCATTTAAGCCAAACCATGCTCACTCTCTCTTTTCAACTTTTTTTTTTTGCGCAAAAATTGGAAGCAATATTCTACAGGGAACAAAGGAAATCCCTAAATTATAGGTTGACAGCTGCTTTGTTTTTATGATATACATCCTTAAACTACCATGACTAGCACAAAACAAAAGATTTTTTTTCTAAAATGGATACATTATTCAGTGAATTTGTTAATTTATTATTCATGAAATGAGGTTGGGGAGATGTAGCATCTAACCAAGAAAAAGAAATAGAAGTGCTTATTTTGTTCCCCATAATTTTTATTCAAATATAAGCCTCATGTATTGTTCTTTGGATTATTGATTAGCATAGTCTACTTCCTTTACAGAATATAATAATACTTGTAAACAAGGAAATTGGGAAATTTCCAGAGACATTTTGGTTTGTTTCATCTTGTAGAAGAAAAATCATATCACTATTTAGAGAGTCTAAGCCACGTGCAGGGAAATATCATGCAATGAGCAAGAAGAATCACAAGACACTGTTCCACATGAGATGATGATAATAGAACCAGCAGATATGAAATGCTTTGCTAGAATGTGTGCTTTGATCATGATGTAGAGGGCCACATTTCCTTTTTTAATTCATTACTTTTATTTATTTACATTCCAAGTGTTGCCTTCATTCTCAGTCTCTTTACCCCATTACCCTTCCCCTTTGCCTCTGAGATGTTTCACTCCCATACCTACCCACTCCCTACCCTCCAACCTCCCAGTATCTTCTCTCCCTGGGGCATCAAGTTTCTACAGGATTACACACATCCTCTCCCACTGAGTCAAGACAAGGCAGTATACATTGCATATGTGCTGAGAGCTACAGACTAGTCCATGTATGCTCTTTAGATGGTAGCATAGTTTCTAGAAGCTTTCAGGAGTCCGAGTTAATTGACACGATTGGTCTTCCTATCATGTTGCTGTCCTCTTTTGTTTTTTTTGGTTTTGTTTTTTGTTTGTTTTTTGTTTTTTTTGAGACAGGGTTTCTCTGTATTGCTCTGGCTGTCCTGGAACTCACTTTGTAGACCAGGCTGGCCTAGAACTCAGAAATCCGCCTGCCTCTGCCTCCCAAGTGCTGGAATTAAAGGCATGCACCACCACACCCGGCAGTGTTGCTGTCCTCTTAAGCAACTTCAATCCTTCCCTTAACTCTTCTTTAGGGGTTCCTCAACTCATGCCAATGGCTGCGCAGATCTAAAGGGACATGTGTAGCATGTACTCACTGATAAGTGGATGTTAGCCAAGAAGTAGAGAATACCTCTGCTACAACCCACAGACCATAAGAAGTATAACAAGTAAATAAGGCCCAAGTGAGGATGCTTCAATCTCATTTAGAAAGGGTAAAAAATCAAGAGAGTCAGAGGAAGGAAAGGATATGCTTGGGAGAGGGGAGGGGGAGAAGAAAGGGAAGACAGGATCAGGTACAGAGGTAGACAGGAGAAGATTCCAGAGATCCAGAAAATGAATGAAAATATGTAGCTATTGGAGATGGGATGCAGGGAGTCCCAGAGATCTAAGATATGAGAGGGTCCCAAGATTCAAGGAGGGTGACTTTAGCTGAAAGAACCAACAGTTGGGGAGATGATACCTGAAGAGAATACCTCCATAGATAGACAGGTTCCCCAGTGAAAGGATGGGGGTCACCAATCTCCCTTCAAAGTTTTTGACACAAAATTGTTCCTTTCTAAAAGAAATGCAAGGACAAAAATGGAACAGAGACTGAAGGGATGGCTGACCAGGGACTGGCACAACTTGGAATCCATCCCATGGAGGGGCACCAAATTCTGACACCATTACTGATGCTATGTTGCACTTGCAGGCAGGAGCCTAGTATGGTTATCCCCTGAGGAGCCCTACCAATAGGTGACTGGGACAGATGTAGATCCTTACAGCCAACAAATGGCCATACTTCTTACCTCTAACAACTGCCAAAACATAAAAAGTAAAAAAAAAAAAAAAAAAAAAAAAAAAAAAAAAAAAAAATCATACAGACATCTCTCCTTATCTTAGCACTACTGTTTGTAAAAGTTCAATAGTAACTGAAGCTAACATGTCACTCTGATATCACCAATTAGATGTACTTAACATTTTCAGGGTAATCAATGAAAAAATATTTGGAAATACTTTGAATGTCAGATTTTCAGTTCTGCAGAAATCATGAAATTGGTTTCAAGTGATAGAATATCATATATGACAAATGCCTTCTCCTTTGCTCTCTAGGTAGCACAGGACAGACCTTCTGTAAAAGTGTGCAGGAGAAATGTAATGACTACCATATATAGTAAGTCATCATCAGGTTCTCAGTTTTAGTAGCTACACTTACTATGTTGACATATTAAGTAATTTTTAGATAAGTAAATCCTTTTTTAGGGGAAAGAGATTTTTACTTTTCTTTGAGCCAACATATTAAGAAAAATGTCAAGCCAGGCGGTGGTGGTGCACACCTTTAATCCCAGCATTGGGAGGCAGAGGCAGGTGGATTTCTGAGTTCAAGGCCAGCCTGGTCTACAAAGTGAGTTCCAGGAGAGCCAGGGCTACACAGAGAAATCCTGTCTCAAAAAAACAAAACAAAACAAAACAAAACAAAACAAAACAAAAAAAGAAAAGAAAAATGTCAAAATACATGATCTATACGGAAGGTAATAGGTTGGTACTGAGAGTTGGATGAAAACCCTTAGGAGGTAAAAGAGAGCATGGAAGAACACTGAAATGTTCTAAAGAGACTAAAGAAGCAATACGGAAACAAGGGTCCACCACACTATGATGATAGTATTTGCCAAAGCAAGAAAAAATAATTGAATGATAAGTTGTACAATTTTAGAGATTCTAATAGAACTCTTTCTCTAGATGTGCCTGTCTTTTTCCCTGCTAAATTGTACAATTAGGATAATTAGGAAAGTGTTCATGAAAAACTATGAACCTTATAATTTAATGTATAAATGTTCCTAATCTTAACCTTCCCAGGATGAAACTGCAAAATATTGTTTTTAGTCTGGAAACTGATAAAGAAAGTACCTAAAATAAGTTTAGAGGGTGCCTCATGAACAACTTTACTGTACTCAGTTGGGTCACCAAAAGAATTCTGACTTAAATTAAGTGGAAAGAGAGGAGTAGAGCTGTTCTGTGCCTGCCTATCTCCAGGAAACATGGCAGCACATAGGAGCACAGAATAAAACATAGGGTGTTTCTCCTATGGGGCTGCTAACCCCTTCAGCTCCTTGGGTCCTTTCTCTAGACTAACCAGTACCCCCAGAGCTCCCAGGGACTAAATCCCCAACCAAAGAGTACACATGATGTGACTCATGGCTCCAGCTGCATATGTAGCAAAGGATGGCCTAGTTGATCATCAATGGGAGGAGAGGCTCTTGGTCCTGTGAAGGCTCTATGGCCCAGTTTAGGGGAATGCCAGGGCCAGGAAGCAGTTGTGGGTGGGTTGGTGAGCAGGGGAAGGGGGAAGAGGATAAGGGGTTTTCAGAAGGGGAAACTAGGAAAGGGAACAACATTTGAAATGTAAATAAAGATAATACCTAATTTAAAAAAAAAACAAACCTAGGATGTAAGGATGTGCTTGCAGAGGAGAGGATAGGGAGGCTTAGAGAAGAGGGTCAAGGAGAATGAGTACCTAGTACTTATGTGAAAGGTTACTCTCACCAGAGATTGAGAATTAAGTGCTTTTCATTAAAATTGATTAAAACTAGTAACAAGTAGGGGACTCCATAATTATGAGAAATCCATCAAAATAATTTGTGGGCTCTTGTTATGTATTTGTCAGTTTTAAGAAAATACAAGTCTCATATGGAAAAACTCAATCAATATTTAATGGCATGCATATCTCATGTAAAACATAAGTCTGAACGATGTAATGTAAATAAGATAAGTATGTGTGGCTAATCAGTTGTTTTGGATACGAAATCATTGAATGTTCTCTACTGTGACCCTCAAAAACTTCAGAGAAAATCTCATGTGCTATCTCCTGCTAGAATAATGTTGAGAGTTAATGTGAACCAATCATTCCTCAAAATAATAATATTAAATGTTTAATGTATAAAACCCATACATACAGTTTTAGGACATAGTACAAATATTTATGGGTAAGATAATTTTTGAAAATTTTAAGGATTTTTTGTTTAAATTTTTATTATATTTAAATTTGCATGTTTCATGATGAAACATGAAAGGCACCAATATCAAAATAAATATGAAAACAAATAGTGAAATCTGCAAATGATAATATTGCCCTGTTATTTTAAAATAATGACTAATCTTTTTAAAAGTTTACAAAACTTTCTTGGCAAGCATTTTGTGGAGAATTTTGGTATTTATGTTCATCAATGAGATTAGTTTGTATTTTATATTTTATGTTTTTTTGTTCTGTTGTGTCTTTACCTGATCTGCTATCAAAATATGGTGGGATTCAGGTAAAGAAATTGATTGCATTTATTTTTTACTGATTTTATGGCATTTTTTTTTTGTCCCCAAAGGTTTACAATGTTTACATAGTTCGCTTATTCATTCAATTCAATAATCATTATTCATGCTCAATTCATGAGACAGGAAAGAGATAAGTGATATCATGATGGTCAATGGTCCATTCATTTATTTTGATATGAAAACTGATTTATTTGAAAACCCCCCGAGAAAGTAGTATTTAAAGTTAAATTTTCTATTTCTACCCCCTTAATGGATTTTGCTTTTATGTCCTGGAATATCTTTCATTTAATTCAAATATATATTTACTTGTTCCTAGACTCTAGTCAAGAATTTATTTTTACCCTCTTTAAGATCAGCAAAGAATTTGTCCATATCATTTTCAAACTAATTGAATTATTTGCTCATGTCTATGACTGTTCTTAAATTCTGTATCTTGAGGTTCACGCATTTAAAACTAATTGAAATTTCTAGAAGCTCTATTTTTTTAATTTAATAGGGGTAGCATATTGTATTGGTTTTATATATTATTTGAGGGATTTCATGAAGTGACCTAGGCATTTGTGTAGGCATAGTGTTTTCTGTTTATTGTGTTATTCAAATACTGATTTCTCTGGCTTCATATCTTGTTTCAATCTGTATTGTAGGGCATTTGGACCATGTGATCATAAGAACTACCAGATGATCATAAGAACTTGTGAGGTGGAATATCTCAGAGATTTGAGATGGCAGGAGTGGGGCTGCTCCCTCACTACCGCTGTACCTTCTCTGTGTCACGTAGCCATGACACTCAACTAAGGTGACCACTGTCAGTCAGTCATGTAACATAGCACTTGGAATTCCTCTTCATGCTAATAAAGAATGTCAATAACCTCAGCATCAGCCAGTGACCTTCCCTTCCTAGATATTCTCATGCCCTTCCCCTAAATTATACAATCCTTGTTTCACCCCCAAATAAAGCATGTGCATTCACTTACAGTACCAATAAAGAAATATGAACAAGCTCAGCTAATATCAGAGTGCTGTTTCATTAGAGTTAGCCACATGAAGGTCTTCACCTAACCAAGCTATGACACTAAGACTACTGACAAAGGCCTGACCTTTTTTGGCTTGGTACTTGCTCCTAACTAGACCAGAATCCTGCCAATCCTGGGTTCTACTGTCTCCTTCTGGCGTGGCAAACAGCTACACACTGAAGCACTGAAGGGAGACACAGATTGGACACCTCTGTTCCAGACTTTGCCAAGCCCTCTCTGAGATGATGTACTCATGGTGTTTACACACTGCCAGAAGAAAGGAAGAAAAAGGGACCTACACTAGACATGGCACTGTAATGCTTATTTCAAGAGTCATATGTCGCAAGTTTGTGTAAACAGTTCTTACCATTTATTCCTTGCTTTGTCAATAAATGCTGATCACCCAGTGGTTGAGCAGAAGAGAGAATAGCATGGGATTTCCAACAGCTCTGGGAAGGAGAGAGAGAGGAAGGGTGATTCAGATCTGCTATGAGAAGAAACCAGAGAAGCATGCTTGCAGTTCAGCGGAAGCACGGAAAGCCATAAATGCAAGAATTATTGTGATCCTGGTAGGGAGGTAGCCAGATTGATTTAAGGGATTAAGAGAGACTGCCCAGGTGTTAAAGTATAGCTTGAAAATAAATCTTAGTCTCTCTATGTCCTTATTGGGAACTAGCTAGTGTAATACTGCATCCATATCAATTTGTTACATAAATTTTCATTAAAAATAACACTCATACATGTGGTTCTTTCTTTGGTGGTGTCTGACATTCCAGCTTGCCTCTGTTGATTACTGTTTTATGTTGCTAGCCATACTTGGTTAATTTCAGATCAAATTTGAATAACAGATTGGTCCATCCTTCAGGTATTCTGTGTTTATGTTTTATCAAAGGGGCAGGAGTGATTTCCACTCTGTGGTGACCAATAAAGCATTCATATGTGACTCCGAATAGCATCTAACTGAGATAGTGTACAAGCTGTAGTAGCTGAGATAGCCCTGGGAATAGGAGGACAGGGCAGATGGCCAGGTAGCTAGGACACTTACTGGCTGAACTAAAACATGTGCCCTATAACTGGAGGTAGGTGTGTGGGTGTGGGTGTGGGAATGGTTTAGCAAGAGGAGGTTCTGGGGCTATCACCAAGATGGAATTGTGCACAAGCTTTGTGACCTTGTTAAAGAGAACATGGGAAGCTAAATTAAAAAGTATATTTTTCATAAAGAAATCTGAATTCACTTTTTAAACATGATCAAAAGCCTATGGATCATTTTTTTCCATTTGGAACTTTAAACAGCAAAGAAATACTATTCATATACTAGGACATTATTCTTATGACATTTTTTCTTACAATAATGCATTGTACGCACTAGGCTTATGTTATCTTAGACAAAATTTTCTTTCTTACCATGAGGAGAACAAGAATGCAGGATTTTAGGTGTTGGAACGTGGTAAAAAAAAATGAACCATTGTGAACAATGCCTTGGGAAACTGTGAGAAGCTCTGTACACAAACACACACACACACACACACACACACACACACACACACACAAGCTCCAATATATATGAATGTCTATACCCATGCAGATGCACATACTTCTAACCTTCTAATCCCAAAATTTCACTGTTTGTTTTAACCAGCAGTAGTGAAAGTGTATATATTTTGTCTTCTAATTTGTGAGATTATAATTAGTCTCCATTCAAAACTTTAACACAATTTGATCTTACATTGTAACAATTTTCTTCAGCAATTGTCTCTTCTCAAGAGGTAAGGAGAAGTGCAGATGACAAGGAGAAGGCTCTGGGACTGTGAGCACTGCCCCATTTCCCATTCAGAAGCTATTAGGCTGGCTTTCACATCCTGAGGGCATGTCTCACTTAAGGAAATCATGGTGAGCAAACAGATCAAAATTAGAGTTCAGTTAATTAGATGGCAACAATTTGAATAACAAAAGAGCATAATTTGAGGAAAATGGGAATAGAGGCAGTGTTTTGCCCCACTAAAAGAAAGATATGTAATTTGAGAAAGATACATTTCCTGAAGGGAAATAAAGTAAAATTCAATGTTGGAGTATGAGTGAATAAAAGTATAAAAATTAAAATCCTTTTAAAATAATAATGCTGAACATTATTCAAGAAAGAAGTCAATGATACAAGATACTAGTATATAGAAGAAAAGACTTTTTTAAATGTGTCTCTTAACATAGTGAGGTCACAATAAGCAGAATAAAGTAGGGAAAAAGAATGGATCTGGCAGTGAACAAATGCTGTGTTCATACATCAGTGTCTTACTTGTCTATTCTCAGAGAAGTTTGGTTTCAAAGTCGATAAAAACAAACACAAAACCCCACAACTTAACAGTATACAGAAAATGAGGGTCCTTGGAAGTCTCCATCCTAAATTGGATATTTTCTTCAAACTTGTCTTCCCAAATGGTTCAGAAGGGAAGGCAGAAAGAGCATAAGAGCTACAGGAAATGGACACAAACAAGACAAGATCTTTTAAACAAAACAGGATCAACAGACATATTAAATCATGGGGACTATGGAAGCTTGTATAGGGGTAGCATGGTACTAAGTGAGAAGGGGGTCTCACTGAGTGGGGAAGTAGACACAAGTCCTGTTCTCTAACAGGAAGCTATATCCAATTGATAACCAGTGACAAAGGAAAAATTAGTTTTCTCCAAGGGAATTGAACTGGGTAAACCACACAATGTATATCAAAAGACATTTGTGATTCATAGTTTATAAGTGCACCAATAGATGATAATGAAAGATTATACAAAACTTACCTGAAAATATGCAACTTTTGTGCACCATAATATTTCCTCTTATACTTTTTTTTTTTTTGGTTTTTTCACTTATACATTTAAACCCTCATTAGATCTTATAAAATTTACTGATTGAAAAATGTACGTTTGTTCTTAAACACTTAATCACTGAAGTAGAAAGGATTAAAAAATACATTTGTTGGAACCTCACAAAACAATATAATATGTTAAAGAATAATAAGGAAATTATCTTAAGCGATTAAAAGAGAAACTATGTTTATATTTGAGTTTTCTTATCACAAATAAGTTCATTTTTAGACAACATCTTCTAATCACACTTTTTCTCCCCCACTTCCTTCCAGATCCTTCCCACATCCCTATGCATTAAAAATATATTTTAAAATATATTAAACTAAAGGTGTTTGTGTGCCTGAGATCAATACCTGAATCACACATGGTGGTGAGGAGGAACCAACACCAAAAAGGTGTTCTATGGCCTGATGCAGTCTGTAGCATGGATGTTTCTGCACACACACACACACACACACACACACACACACACACACACACACCAAGATTAATAGATACACATTCACTCAGTCACTCGAGTGTCCAACACAAAACCTATGTTGTATTAATTACTTATTTAACTTAACACTCACTGATAGTAAAGAAAAAATTGAATGGCAGAAATTATAAAAAAATATTGTCACACAAATGGCAAGAATACCTAGATCCATGTAAAAATGAGAAAAGGAAAATTTAAATTGCTGCAAACAGTGAAAAAGAAAGGGGAATGGAGAGGAGCCTGAGGAAAGGAAGATCCAGCGACAGACCCAAAGTGGGATCTAGATCAAGGGGAGGTCCCAAAGCCTGACACTATTACTGAGGCTATGGTGCACTCACAAAAATGAGCCAATCGTGACCACACTCCTGAAGACCCAACAAGCAGCTGAAAGAGTTAGATGCAGATATTTGCATCCAACCAATGGACAGAAGCTGATGATTCCTGTGATTAAATTAAGGAAAGGCTGAAAGAAGCAGAGGAAGAGGGAGACCCTGTAAAAGGACCAACAGTCTCAACCTAGGTTCCTGAGATCTCTCAAATACTGGACCACCAACAAGGCAGCATACACCAGCTGACATGAGGTCCCCAACACTTATACAGCAGAGGACTGCAGGTTCTGGGTTCAATCAGGGATGATGCACTTAGCCCTCAAGAGACTGGAGTCTCCAGGGAGTTTAGAGGGCAGGTGGGGTGGGGTGGGTGGGTGGTGGAGACATTCTTGTAGAGACAGGGGGTTGGGGAAGTGGTATGGGATGTGGAACAGTTGGAGGTAGGACCAGGGTGAGGGAATAAAATCTGGAGTGTAAAAAAGTAAATAAATAAGTAATAAAATATTTATAAATAAAAAATGAGAAAGAAAACCAGAATAGAGCAAACTAATCTGATTCTTGAAAAACAGTAAAACATAAGTAGCTAGGTAGGTAGGTATGTAGGTAGGTAGGCTGGTAGGTAGGTAGGTAGATAGGTAGGTGGAAAGATACATAGTGCGTAGATAGAGAAAGATAGAGGATAGATGTGTATATATATATATATATATATATATATATATATATATATATATGATAGATGAATGCTAAATAGATCAATAAATAGATAGATGATAGACTATAGATAACTAGATGGATTATATAGGTAGATGACATATATATACACATACATACATCAAAATGCATATAGATACATAGATACATCCATAAATACATAGATGGTAGAGATAGATAGATAGATAGATAGATAGATAGATAGATGATAGATAGATAGATAGATAGATAGATAGATAGATAGATAGATGATAGATAGATGATAGATCAATAGATAGATAGATAGATAGATAGATAGATAGATAGATAGATAGATGATAGATAGATAGATAGATAGATAGATGATAGATCAATAGATAGGTAGATAGATAGATAGATAGATAGATAGATAGATAGATAGATGAGACATAAGTGCATAACAAGCAGAGCAAGTCTAGCCTGTGTATTCGATGTGGGGGAAGAAGAAAGAGAGAAGGTGAGATTATTTAATTACATAAAACAAAGCAAGAAAATAAAAATACATGCTTAAGGATGTCATTTGTGTTCATTTAGACTGTGGAAATCTGTGAACTTGATTTTTTTTCCTTTGTTCTTTGGGTTTTTTTAATAACTAGTGTAAAATTAGAGTCTATTATTTGGTTTTCTCTATTTTCCTTGGTGGTATTCACTCAGGAACCAAAGCCATAGTCAGCAGATTCAGCAGTAATTACATTTGTCTATATTGGATGCAATGGACCACGTTCATTAATAAGTCTTTGTGTACGGGACCATCAGTTATTTGGTTGGTTAATGAAAAGAAATGCTTTAGGCATAGAAAAACCTTTGCCAAGACTCAAAACTTTTCTCCCCAAATCCAATTCTTTTGCCTTTTTAAAGCTAGCCTCTATTTCTTGCATGACGCATTCACATTTGTTCTTGGTGAACTTCCTCCCACCTGGGACTCTGTGATTGCCATTCAAACATTTTCCCTATTACTTTGACAACTTCAGCATATCAGTAATCACTCAATATATCAAACCCCCATGTTTAGTACCAGTTGGTTCTTGAACATCAGACTAAGAATTTTGTACCCCTAAACATGAAGAATCATGGTGCTTTTTGAAAGGCTTTCTGTCACAGTGATGTGACCAAGTATTGGAGTCAATGCAACACTTCTTGGTATCCATACATAGGTTTACCTCTTTCATGACCTTAGGCTGTTGTGTTGATTGAAATTTCTGAGCCTTGTAGTAATTTCTTCCATCTTTGCCCATGAACTGCTCTGCTTCTTCTGCCCAGGCTGTCCTCCATGAATTTAAAACCTCTCTCTCTCTCCATTCCACTTCAGTTTTAAATTGTTCATATTTTACAGAATATACTTGTTTGCAGGTGAATGGCATTGTTTCTGGAGGCTCTGGAAGTTCTTTCTTTCCCCGACACCCTGCTCTTTAATGATAACCACGCTCTCAATTGGAGAACGTTGGAGAGTTGTGGTCTCCAACAAAGACTGAACTTTCTTTCCCACTGTTCTACTTTTGAAAGTCTCTGGAGATTTTGCTTATCTGTTTTCTCAAATATGTGTGTTTGTTGGCTACTTGCGTTTTGGTGCTTTCCTGCCATCAAATGCTGTCACTCACATGAAATAAAGTTCCCTATACTCTCGTGAGGTGCTATTGTATGGAATGTGATCATTGCCTTTCATCTTTATATTTTGGCTTGTGTCCTATAACTGAGAATTAGACTATGTTGGAAATTGATTCACACGGGCTTTCAAGACTTGTTTAATCCTTTGTTCTTGGAGAAAGTATTGTCATTAATCACTTAAAAATGGGAACGTTTTCTGAAAATGCACAATAGGGTTTTTCCTGGCTAGTTTCTCTATTTAGGGTACATTTGTACAAATATAGTCCAATACACACCCAAGCTACGTGGTTTCACTTGATGTTTTGAGAAGAAAAAACTTATATCATCTTTCCCATTTCATCTCATGCAACAGAGTATCTTTATAATTTTAATATATTTATTTATACCAATGTAATAATAGCAATAATTATAATCCTAAGATATTCAGAAATTTACAACAGTGTAGTCATTTCGTGCAACAAAAATAAAAGCAGTTCATTTTAGAAATGTATGTTAAAAACAAATACTAAACTCTGTTCTAAAATATAAGTATTTCTCAAACTTGAGGGTTGATTAGTCAATTACTTAAGAAAAAATTCAAAAAAGCAAATATACCAAGACTGAATGAAATGTTTACTACCACACTATCAAATTTATTTTCAAGTAGAATTAAAAAAATGAATATGTTACTATCTTAGCACAGATGATTGCATCTTGTGAGAAATACAAATGTCAGAAGGAAGAAATTCAGATTTGGAATGAACTTCAGCAGTAGAAACTAAAGCAGGATTTTTAAAAGAGGCATAAAAATATAATTAACATTTGACTCCGTTGCTTGTAAGAAAATATGCATTAAAGAAAGTAATTTGTAGAGAAGACATAGTAAGGATATATAAAAAAATTATAGTAGACATAGAAATAGAATTTTGTAGCACTAATTAACACTAGCCGAGGAAAAACCCTGAAGAGTATATCATATATCAGCAAAGACAGAACATAGTTCAAGGCTACAATTTTCAAATACTCCTCTTAAATTTTGAATTGAAATGGATACCATACCATGTAGTATTAGTTTCATGAAAATTTTATTTCTTGTTATTTCTAGTCAAAATAATATTTAAAATCTCATTAAATTCCTGTGTAAACTAATGTGTGATAGGATTTTTTTTTCCTAGGGTGATATAGCACATATATTTACTTACTCTGGATAGGGAGTCCATGACAGACCAAAATATTGATACCACCAACATGCAACTTGATGGAACAAAAGTTTTATTGGGGTTAATTACAGAAATAAGGGTGAGGAATTTCTTATGAGAACAGACATTATTCAGACAGCTACATCACCATAGCCCACTCGCTCAACGCTGATAGATGTTCTCAGAAACTTTTAAAACCTGCAGTACACTGCATAGTCTGAGATAATTCAAAGGTCAGTGAATGTTTCTTCTAAGTGATTCAGTTGGTTAAAATCTCTTCCAGGTAGCTCAGCTGTTTTGTGCTTCATTTATTATTATTATTTTATTATTATTATTATTATTATTATTATTATTATTATTATTATTATTATTATTAATTTTATATGGTCTATTTACATTTCTAATGTTTCCTTGCCCAGTTCCCACTCCACAAGTCCCCCCATCTCATCCCCCTCTTATTTACCTCTAAAGGGATGCTCCCCCACTCACCGGCTCCCACGTCGACCGTCTAGCATCTATTTCCCTTCTCTGGGGCATCATGCCCCCACAGGACTAAGCACACCCCCTCCCACTGAGATCAGACAAGGCAGTCCTCTGCTACATAAGTAGCGGAGGCCAAGGACCAGACTCTTTGGTTGGTGGCTTAGTCTCTGGGAGCTCCAATGGGTCCAGTTCGTTGATAATGCTTTTTCCTGTGGGGTTACAATCCCCTTCCTCACTTTCAGTCCTTCCCCTAACTCTTCCATAGGAGTCCCCAGACTCAGTCCATTGGTTGGCTGTAGGTATCTGCATCTGTCTCAAGTCAGGTGCTGGTAGAGCCTCTCAGAGGACAGCCATGCCAGACTCCTGTCTGCAAGCACATCTTGGCATCATCAATAGTGTTGGGGGTTTGTGTCTACAGATGAGATGGACCCCCTAGATGAGGTGGTCTCTGGATGGCCTTTCCTTCAGTCTTTGTTCCATTCGTTGTCCCTGCATTGCTTTTAGACAATAACTCTGGGTCCAAGATTTTGAGATGGTTTCGTGGCCCCATGCTTCAACGGGGGGCAATGTCTATATACTAGAGGTGGTCTCTTCAGGTTCTGTCTCCTCACTGTTGGGCATTTCAGTTGATGTCATTCCCATGGAGTCCTGGGATCCTCGCCCATCACTGGTGTGTGGCCAAGAAGCACCTAAAGAAATCTTCCACAATCTTAAGTCATTAAGAAAATGGAAATCGAAACAACCCTGAGATTCCACCTCATACCAATCAGAGTGGCTAAGATCAAAAACTCAAGTGACAGCGCTTGCTTGCAAGGATGAAAGAGGAACACTTCTCCATTGCAAACTGGTATAGCCATCCTGGAAATCAGCCTGTCTGTTTATCAGAAAACTGGAAATCATTCTACCTGAGGTCATAGCTATACCACTACTGGTCATATACTGAAAAGATACTCCACCACATCACAAGGACACATGCTCCACTATGTTAATAACAGCCATATTTATAATAGCCAGAAGCTTGAAACAATCCAGATGTCCCTCAACTAAAAAATGGATACAGAAAAAGAAATATAGTAATATTTACATAAGAGAATAATACTCAGCTATTAAAAATGAGGACATCATGAATTCTGTAGGCAAACAGATGGAAAATATCATCTGCGTGAGGTAACTCAGACACTGAGTTACCCTAAATAAATAAAATAAATAGAAAATATCATCTTGAGTGAGGTAACTCAGTCCCAAAAGGACATACATGTTATGTACTCACTGATAAGTGGATGATAGCCAAAATGTTTAGAATACCCATGATTCAACTCACAGACAATACAAAGCCTAACAGGAAGGAAGGTCCAAGTATGGATGCTTCAATCCCATTTAGAAGGGGGAACAAAATAAGCACTGAGGCAGAAGGAGGGAGGGACCTGGGTGGGAAAGGGGAAGGAAAGGGAAAGGGGGGACAGGATAAGGTGGGAGAAGACAGAAGAAGCCTAGAGGACCAAGAGAATGAATAGAAATATGTAGCATTGTGGCATAGGGGGTGGGGGAAACTACTAGAAAGTCCTAGATATCTGGGACATTTTGTGCTCCTAGACATCTTACTCTGGTCGGAGTCTTCTTTGTACTTTAGCTCTTCTGAAATGAATTCACAAAAGCCCTTATTGAATACTCTCCAGAGTTGAGGCTGAGAGGTGCTACTAAAATTTGATTACTTTCAGGAACTTCCTAAACCATTTTGAATTGTTTATCTTATATTTTAAGGAACTTCCCCTGGAGATGGTATGTCTCTCAATCCCACAGGAAACCATTAAACAACAGTGCTTAGCTCTGCAATTGTGGCAAACAATAATATAACATAAAGAATAAGATTTTGTTTTCTTCTGAAATTGCATTAATTTTATTGAAGAAACAGTTTTACTCTTTAGAATGCTTATTGTTAAAAATATTTTCATTTCACCACAACTGTAAAATAATTTTGCAATGTAACTAAAAGAAACATAATAATTAGAGCATGTATTTTGTCTTTTAGATATATTATAGTGGTTTTCCTATAAAATATAAGCATTACTTTTCTCTCTTAGAAACATATGCTCAAAATGTTAAATAAAAAAGAAATATACAGTGTTATGCCACTTAAGAATGAGAAGAAATGTGTTTTAGTAAATGCATTATTAGAGAACTCTGGCATTGAATGAATAGCATGAAGTTCACATTGATTCAAAGAGATAGTAAATCATATGGGCCACTATTGTATAGAGAGTATACCATGGCCAACTTTTCAATATGTGGCATGTAACCATACTTAATTTGCTTAGAAGGTTTTGGTAATTTGAAAAATAATTGTAGTAATCAAACAGGCACTAAAATTATGAATGTGTATTGGCAGTGTAAGTAGATCTAAACTAGTTGAGATTTCTTTCATTATTGACATATCTAAAATGCTAAGATCTTATGAGCTCAGCTGAAGAACAGAGATTTTATGGATGTATTTATTGGAACAATTTGCCTTCTGCCATTTTTTTTATATTTCATAGCAACCTCTTTGTCAGAGGATAGCAGTGAAAGTTATTTAAAATAACATTTTCAAAGAGTTGAATATTCTGAGAATTTTACAACCTTTGAAAATGAGAATCTCTGTGTTTTATTGAAAAAACAAAGAGTAATCATGAGAAACAAATGTAATTTTGAATCTGTTTCATTAATAGGTTTTTAATGATGTTGTTTGATGTGTGCTTGAAAGGAGATAATCACTATTCATGCTCAGTTCATGAGAGAGGAAAGAGATAAAATTTTAAGAGATATCTTAATGGTCAATGGTCCAACTTTCAGTTGTAAAGTGGTTCATCAAGGATGGAATGAGTAATGATGTGGAAAAAGTATTGGCAAAACGAAAAGTAAAGCCTTGTTTTTATTTATTGCCTGCCTTGACTAATATCCCTAGTTTCCAAAATGTGAATAGAAATAATGATGCAACATGTACCATACTCATGGTCAGTATAAGGTGTATATTGAAAACTAGTACCTGAGATATATTATTAAAATGCCATTAACATATGCCAATTTGAAAATAATGATATCTCACCACACTAAGTATTATACTATTGATTTGACATATAACCTAAAAATATGTCTTTCTTTTAATGGAAAAATCTTATGTTTGTATTGACTACCTAAAAACCTCACTGGAAATACAATACCTTTTTACTCCCATACAGTACTAATTTATTGTAATAGGCCAAGCATAGGGTGTCAAAGGGAGTATAGATAATGAAGATGTAGATGGGATATCATCTGAACTCATTCTTTCATCAGGACTTTGTGAGGACCACAGGGAACAGGGAGGTTGAGTTATTCTCGGTCACAGAACTGGTTAGTGGATGACCTAGCACTTAGACTTAGACTGTTGGCCCACCTTCTTCCTCATATCCATGTATTTCCTATGGAAATTATGTAGAAAAAAATAGGTGTTGGTAACAAAATTACTGAATAAATATTTCAAATTCTGATTGCTTCAAACAACCTTAAATTTTGAGATTGAAACCTACAAGCAATACATGTGTGTGTGTGTGATCTCTGTTCATGCTTCCATATGTATAACTGCTCATAGGTGATCAAGTAATGACTAGGTCAGATTCCTATGGATTGATGTATCAACTGATTCATCTGAAGAGTTCAGAAGTGTCTTTTTTTTGTTCCCTTGATTATTAACTATTTCTGATCATCAGTCTATGAATTAGTCCCTCCTATTTTCTTTCTATCTAGAGTCTTCTGGCTCTCTTGTGTCTTAGGAGTAGAGTATTAGGGTATTTTGGTAACATTTCTGCAGCTTTAACTTCTTCCTTGCTCCAGTTAGAAGGCTTTGCTCACTCAGGGTCAAACACACTTTTCTTTTGTGAAAGGAGGTGGCCTTCTCTCTACTCTTCTCTTACTCCTTGGGTATTAGTTTCATTCTACATTCTACTGATGTTATATAGGTTGTAATTTTGAATGAGAGTTTTTTTTTTAATTATGCACACATGCATGTAATGCATATACATTTTATATAGGCATATATTTATTTTATTGAAGGTGAATTTTTGTTTTAAAAATAAATTCAGGAATTTTTAAACATTTTTTATTCGATATTTTCTTCATTTACATTTCAAATGCTATCCTGAAAGTCCCCTATACCTTCCCCCTACCCAGCTCCCCAACCCACCCACTCCTTCCTGGCCCTGGTCTTCACCTGTACTGGGGCAGAATTTCAAGTATTTCATATGCCCTATTTGCAATTACTATAACCGATTGAGCTCAAATGCTTCTTCCAGGTATCCAATGATATTTGTCTCTTAGTTGAGCGTGTTACCAAAGTTATCTTTAATGTACTATTCATGGCCTTTGCATATCTCAAGGGACCTAATTCAGCATACAAGTTTCGTGTGTCATTCTACTTGATAGTTGCAAACAAATAGAATCTGAACAGTGTTTTCAGGAGAGACCCTATGATGTGGCAAGTAGTTTGCTTATGAATGATATGGATAATCAACAGAGGCAATTACCTTAATTTGAAGATGGGGAGAAATGTCATCTTACCTTTACTATTGTGTCAGTCTTTTAAACCAAAAAAGGTTCATGTTGATTAAGAGTGAGTATTTCTCTCCCATCACACCTGCTTTTGCTCTGATCAAACTGATGCTGATCTTTTTTTATTTTTTAATTCAAGCCCAGGTATTCCCTGCTTACTGTCAAGAGATTTAGATGAAGTATCTGTTCTTTATGACAGAACAAATCTGTAGATGTATTTTCCTCAGTTTGCTGTGCAGTATTTAATAATGCTCCCCTTGAATTTGGAGTTTCTTGAAATGGGCTGAAATCTAAAAATATTTCTGGCAGAAGCACTTATACCAGACATCTTAATTATTATGTTTCCAAGGAAATGACAGGCTGTGTAAGGGAATCTGACACGTCTCCCTGCAGCTATGTGCTTTTAATATTGGAACTTTAGGGTATTATAAATTACCTAGGCCCAAGACTGGCATAGGCACAATGCCTCTGATTCAAGCCAGCTGCCACATGATGAAACTGAAGATTAACCCCTTCAAATTTCCTTTTTGCCTTGGGGTGCACTTCCCAAATATAACCCTGCTAGGAGCACAATGATTTCGCGACGGGCAACAAAAATACCCATCTGTCTCACTCCCCTTATTTTCTTGAAGCCCTGCTGTTTATTCTCAACTGTTAGAACCGCACAAAAAGATCACAGTGAACAAGGGAGGGTGTGACTCGAGGTGAAAAAGTGGTCATCTCAGGAGTGTAGAGGGTTGGCAGGTTTTCTGGAGAGCTAATGCTCTTGACAACTATTGTTTGATCTGACTCCCTGCTTGCTCTGTCAAATGTCATGTTTCCACATCAGGAGAGGAACATGTCTGTGCACCTGCTGCCTCTCCCTTGGGTTGGGGGGGAGCTGGGTGATCTTTGAGTTAAGCAGCTGGTAGAACGAAGCGAACTTGTTAAAGTGCTCCCAGCCAGGAACATACTCCGCATTGTACTGCCATAGTCTTTCAGTTGTTTCCTCAATCCAAGTCACTGTTCTGAGAATTATTCTATTGCTAAATTCTACAGCCAAGTTTATTTCCACTGCTGACAAGTAAAAAGGCAATAATTAGTCAAACCACGATTCTTTAAAATGCCAAGAAGTATTAAAGGGGGTTATTAAAATTTAAAATCAGTAAGCCTGTAGCATTATATGACTGATGCATTTGATTTTCAAACTGCAAACAGTATTACATTTTTATAAACATATATTTGCAAAATGCTCCATTACATGGTGAGGAAATATAAAGGAAAAGGAGTTTTAGAAATATCTAGAATATGCTCGAGTCAGGCTTTGTATACGATGTCTTTTTGTAAGACATTGGGAATGTCTGAATGTTACCCAACAAAATCATAAAGCATGACAAACAAGAAGAACCTCTCGTGGTGTTCCCTGCCCGATGCAGGGCACAATTGTAAAACCAGGTGAAATGGAAAACTAGGGCAGTAGGTAAGAGATTGTACAGTGCTATGAAAATACAGTCTTTAGCAAGGACTTCATTTCATAGAATAGTTAAAAGTTCTTAAAAGACAAATCAGCAAATAATGTAGAGGAAAAAATAGCCCCTAGTGTGAATTTGCTAATGAAAGCCTTCATAAAGATGACCTTCATTAACAATAGAATGTCTTGTCAATCTCCTTAACACCAGGGTCCTGTGAGATCCATCACCACACTGACAGCTGTTGGCAGGGCTTCCTACCTGGGACAGCCAAGCCTGACTGATGAGCTTATCAAAGTACGAGCCTTTATATACCTTCTTTATTAGCTATTCCAGAAGATTCTCCAAAGAATCTTACTTTAGTCTTATTTATATGATCTATATTATGCTTGGTTATATCCTCAAACCTGTGGAAATACTGTTTTCAAAAAGAAAATTTAAAAAACCCATATAAATATGGTACTATAATAAAAATACTCTTCCATATTTCAATGTCAAGGTTTTTTTTTTAATTTATAAAGAATATATAGTTTGTTCCTAAGAGATTTCAAGTGTTGATATTCCAAATAATTTAGCTGCACTTTATAATTAAATATTTACAATGATAATTAGATAACAAAAATAACAACTGAACTGAAGGAAAACCATGAAGGAATGTTGCTTGTTCTTCCTGACTTGCCCAGCCTGCTCTCTTATGCAAGGAAGACCACACCTGCCTGGAGTGAAACCACCCCCAGTAGCCAGGGACCTCACACATCAATCTTTAATCAAGAAAATGCCCAAAAGGCTTGCCTACAGGCCAATCAAATGGAAACAGTTCTCAGAAAAGACCCTCCTCCAAGATATGTCTACATGTGTATCATGTTGACAAAAAAGCAGCCAGGACACATACTGCCTGAACTCTCTTAAAGTGTAAACCAGACTCTAGACTCAATTCTAGGAATAGCAGAAAAATTTAAAAATTATGACATCACAAGTTTGACAGGGATCCAAACTAGTAGTCCAGAAATTAAAGGAAGAGAAAATTTGGGTTGTAATATCTTACATTACCTAATATCATCATAAAGTTTCTGCCCCTAAATTCATATTCATGGAAAGTTCACATTTCAATTCTTGAGAAAGTCTGAGCTTTATTAGTTCTCTATAATTTGAATTTATACCCAATTTTGCCTGAATGTGCCCCAAAATTCATTTCTCTCTTTGAAACTTAAAATCAGAAAGATGGAGCCTTTAGAATGTAATTAAATCATGAAAGTGAAACCATTATGAATGGTATTAGTGACTTATTATTTTCTGTAGAGACAAGTAATTATGAATGTTTTTTCCTTTTTTTCCATCAAACCATGTAAATATATAGAGGTGATATTCTCTTGGAAATAGATACTGGGACCTAAGCAAAATGTCAAATTTGATGTGCCCTCAAACTTGCAATTCCTACCTTTAAGTAAGAAATGTGATAAATAAATTCATTTTATATAAACTGACAAGCTGTAGGTATTTTGCTACTGCAGCATATATTAAGTAAGGCAGAGATTCACCTATGATACTCTATTTTTAAATTTGTGCTTCTAACTGTATATATGCCTTCTTTGGCATATGAATATTTAAAGGTCTTAGTATTCTTACAAAAATGCATGCATAAACAAAATTATATTATGTTGGCGGACATTTCCAGGCATTACTGTCAATCCAATCCTATTTATAACAGTAATCTTGGAAAACATAGTATTAAAATTTAAAACAAAAAAACCTAACTGTATTCTTTCATGTAAGGAGTAATACACAGCATGGGGAACATTCTAAAAGATCCACTTACATTAGAATAGAGACAAAAATATGTAGAAATTATTTTCAAATATGTACAGTATTTCTGAACTGCTATATGGCACTAGACAGAGAATGAAAAATGGCTGTCATATGAGATGGTACAACTTAGAAAAAGCCTGTGTCGTTTCACACACAATCACTCACCTATCTAATCATCCAACAATTACACATCTAGGCTTATCAAAGACAAATAGAACACATGTTCAAAAACTAATTTCTACAAAAGAGCTCAGAGCAGCTATATTTTCTAAAGCTAGACAATAGAAACAGTGAAACATGATTTAATACTATTAATGAATGAACATGCTAGTGGCTAGACAGGAATATATGTGTATATATATATATATATATATATATATATATATATATATATATATGCACATGTTGAAATACTAAGAAATAAATAATATCTTGAAACAATTTCAAAATAACTGTTTGTGGACAATCTAAATTTTTCATATCCAAGATTACCTACTTAATGATAATAGAAGAAATTAAACTCAATTCCCAAGGAATATTCAATCTCCATCCAGAAAAATATTTACATAAGTATATGGAACATTTATTTCCTTTAATACAATTATTTATATAGTCAACAATTAACATCAGAATGAACTAATGGACATTTACTATAAACATTCATAAATTATCCAATAACCCAACATTATGTTTTTATTATTTTTCTTAAATTAGGTAATAATTAAAGGTATGCATATGCAAATGTGTATGTGTGTGTATGTGTGTGTCCTTATTTTTGTTCTATGTCTTCTTCCTCTTCCTCCTCCTCCTGGTCTTTTCCTTCTTCCATGTTATGCTCATTCATTGTTTTGTGGCATCAAGAGATCTTCTAGTCTTGTTTAAGCACTTACTAGTTAATTCCTACAGTCATTTCTATAAACATTCCTGGCTTATTTAACTGGCTAAATGGTCTTAGAAATGAGCAAAACTGAGGTAGCTGCTCTTATAGTTAAATCGATACTATATAATCCAGTATATATTTATTTTATAATATATATTCTATATAATATTTCTGCTTGTGCTCTGGACTACTTGCTGCCTGACTCTACCTTTCCTTGAAGGGGGAGGTGAGGGAGGTATCATGGAGTCAACAACACAGACTCTGGGAGCAGGTGAGACATGCTGCAGCAAGCTCATCTAACATTGTTGAAAGCCCTTTTAATACCCTCCACCCTTGCCCCATTGGTCCCAAGAAAGCAACTCTACTAAACAGCAGTTCCTGATTGGCCGGCATTGTCTATACCATCGATCCTTGGTCTCTCAGGAAATTCTTAATTAGATCTTACTGCAGTAGATGCTTTTGCTGCTGCACAGGCCCTAACATTTACAAAGAGATAGCCCTGCTGTTCCTGCTCTATTTTAACTAATATATATTTTTTATATGTCTGCTCTGTCTATACTAGATCCAAAGGGATGTTATGCTCATGTCTCTCAATATTAGCCATTATTGTTTCAATCTGTCAGTTATATACTTTATTATGTGTTTGGAAATGAATTTACATATAAAATAATTCCCACATGGGCCAGAAAAGTGGAGCACATTTTTAATACGAGAACTTATGAAGCTGATGTGGGTGGGTTTCTGTGTGGCCAGTATGCCCTACAAGGGAGGTCCAGGCCAATCAGTTCTAGAGAGACAGAAACAATTTCAATAGTAAAAACAGTAATGCAATGAAAAAGGACCTGAACAACACACACACACACACACACACACACACACACACACACACACTCACTCACCATCAAAGTTAGAAGGTAGTTAGTGAAGAGAAAGAAAACTAACAGGAATGGCAGGGGAATAAGAAAGGACGTGAGGGAGGACATGGTTATAGTGCACTGTATTCAAGTATTGCATTATCAGCTTTATAAACATAATAACAAAACCACGTATCCTATAACTCAAAGAACTTGGACTGCTGTGAATTACATTTCTTCTGTGATGCCTTATAAATGAAATATGGAGATTATGTCAGATGGATCATCTATAGACTAAAAAGAAATATCCAATTACCTTGATAATATCTGTGGTTTTTAATGCTGTAGTACTTTTTCGAGTATTATAGCTCAGCATCATTATTAATAGATGAGATGACTAGATATAAAGAATGTTGACCCAATGCTAAAGTTACATTATCATATTGTTTTCTCAAATGGATGGTATTTTTGGAGAATTATACAATAGTTTACATATGTATTCATGTTCATAATAATTTTGGACCTGTGTTTTAGGGGATCCTGCATATCCTGGACTCTGCTTTCCCCTTCTGGTATGGTACCCAAAGGGGAAACATGGAGTGTGGACAATCCTACCCAGATTTTTCCCAGCCCTCACTAAGCCAGTGTACTGGTGATGTTCAGACACTGCTGGAGGAGAGGCAGAGCATAGGACTACAAGAATATATGTTCAATATGTGTAAAACTAAGACAAAATGTGTAATCCTATACACCTTCTTATCTAGTTTTACTATCTCAGTGATAGTGTACTAGCTTAATTAAATTTATATTTGAGAGAATCCATAAATGCTTTGAATGGAAACAAGCCTCATTTCTTAATATAATTTTACTATCAAATGCTCATAGTAAGAGTCAGTAGCACACATGGGAAACGAGCATGATTAATCTACTTAAGTAATGAATAAATCTCCTGAAGAAATCATAGCTGAATGTGCTAAGACAAGGCGAGACACAGTTGGAGTGAATGAGTAACCGAGGATTGTGCTTGGGATAACAATTAAGGTGTCCCCAAAACCTTTCCCTGTCTTTGTCTGTGCTTTCTGATCCTCAGGAAATAAACATCCCTACTCTGCTGTATGATCTCATCTTCAGGGGTCTGCCACGTCACTGGCACTGTAAAAGTAGAGCTGCATGACTATGGATTCAAAGCTCTGAAACTTGATATGAACCAAATCTTTTCTTCAGTTCTCTTGTTCAATATTTTCTCACACTAATGAAAAGTGAAAAACACACGTACCCTTTCCAGTTATAACATTTATTTTATTTTTCTCTCAAAAAAACCTTAAAGACAATCTTAGTCATCATTCATGTCATATTTATTCACCAGTACCTTAGCAATTATGCAGAGTTTCAGATAGAATGATGCCCCACAAAGCAAAATAACTATAAGGAATATTAGAGATTGATGTGTGTGCTTTTTAAGATTATTTTACAATAATTAAATAATGGTACACTATGAAATATTATGAGTCACTGATTTTGATGATAAATTATACCATTATAATAATTATTATTATACACATAGTCTGGATACAATCTATTTTCAAGAAGTATTTATTGGTTGGAATTATTTAATATTTGAAGTTTTTAGTGTTTATTAATTTTCCATGGTGATAGGTTTCTTATGACATTTTTATGGTTTATAATATTTTTGAACTCTTTAATTTTTATTAAATATTTTTTATTTATTTACATTTCAAATGTTATCCTCGTCCCTGGTTTCCTCTCTGCAAGCCCCCCATCCTATCCCCCCTGTTTCTATGAGGGTGCTCACCCACCCACACACCAACTCCCACCTCACCACCCTAGCATTCCCCTACACTGGGGATTGAGCCTTCACAGGACCAAGGGCCTCCCCTCCTATTGATGCCACATAAGGCCATCCTCTGCTACATATGCACTTAAATTATAATATTTTTAAAGCTCGTCTAAATATAGCATCGCTATTATTGTGGTTGAAATTAGACTGAATTTGATGCATTTTTCCTTTTCTCACAATTCAGTTCTTAATTACATAGGAACTACTATTGCAGAGTGCTGTTTTTCTGTTTTATGATTAGACTGATGGTTTGGCTGTATTTATTCAAGAAAGGGCCTACTGCATATTTTTGGAATAGCTAGATGGTCCTCATGATATTTTGTTAACTTTAATTGCTTAAAATCTAAATCCAAGATGTAAACATTATTAGAAATATTCCAGAATGAGATAAAGATATCCAATTTCTTAACATGAAGAACCTGGATCACATATTTTAATAAATCATGGGATTTGAAGTTCAACCATTTGTAGATACTATAATTCAAACAATTTAAAATTTTATATAATATTCCAAATTTTCCTCTGAGGGTGATAATAATTAATATATCTATCATAGTCTTTTCTTGTTAACCAAGCACTTACAATGCACTGCATATATGCACTGGATATATGAACCACAGATGTTGCAGCAAATTGTAAAGGTAAATATCTAATTTGTTACTGATACATATAATTTAATTTGTCTTATAATTCATCTTTATTTAGAATTGATTTAAAATCCTTGTTTTAGCAATCTATACCTTTTCAGAAGCCTGATAAGAAGTCGTTTTACCTGCTTTATATGCAAGCAAATGAAAAATTAAAGATCATAACTAAGATATCATTGAAGTTTTGTATAGATAACACAAGTCAATATTTTATTTTCTGCCTTTGATGACCTTTGGTTAACTATTTTACAGTGTTTTGAAATGTACTCTAAATTGTAGATGCCTGCTTTCTATCTCAGAAGCAACTAACATGACACTTGAAGATAGGCAGAGTTATCACTGAAGCTTTGATTATCAGAGAAGACTTAATAGCAGTCCTATTACAAAAGATCTTAATAAATATTAATTTAATTTTTGGAATTCTTGTAGAATCATCACTAAGATTTAAGAAATTATCTGTTTGTCTATATAGCATCACTACAAGACAGTACATCTTTTTTGTTCTACAGAAATCTGCTCCAAAAGGTGGACTAATACCTAGTGAATATTATATATTTAATAATAATAGGAATACCATATTAAAAGCATGAATCTTTTCTAAAATGTAACTTCTCACCCTTGCGTAAAGAAGCAAATCCATCAGATTTTAACTGTGTGGACCAATGAATTGAGGTACGGAGGAATTTCACTCACATTGTTCTATCAGTTCTAAAGTTGTCTTCTGATTATTGCTAGTATATTTGAAAAACTGAATCTTTTTTTTACTTTTTTAGTAATAAACATAATTGCTGGATAGCTATAAGAAATCTTAAAGAAAATTCCTCTTTAATTTGTTCATTAAAATAATTTTACATAAAGTTAAAATCATAATTACCAATGAAAAGTTATAATTTCTAAAAATATAATATTCATATTTATATTTATTAGCATATTACCATTTAATTTTTATATTTGTATTTGACCACTACATATAAAAAGATAAAGTATTAACTACTCCAGTGTCTACCTATGTAATAATGCCTCATGTACATTAATGTGACGGCTAGTTTCATGTCCACTTTACCCAAGACAGAAAAAAATCATCTGAAGGCAGAAACCTCATTTGAGAAAATGTCTCCATAATATCCAGCTATAGGGCAATTTTTGTAATCAGTGATTGATGGGGTAGAGAACCGTGCCCTCTGTGGGTGGTTAAATTCCTGAGCTAGGTGTTTGGGATTCTATAAGAAAGCAAGCTAACAAAGCCAGTAAGTAGAACCCTTCTGGGACCTCAGTATCACTTCCTTCCTTCAGTTGCCAGCCCTGATTGAGTTCCTGTCTCGACTTTCTTCACTGATGAACTAAAAATGTGAATATGTAAGTTAAATGAACCCTCTCCCAGCAAACTTGCTTTTACTCATGGTGTTTCATCATCATCATATTAACTGTAAGTAGGCCAGTTATTATATTTATATTTTTATATTTTAAATCTATTAACATTTCCATTATTTACTGTCAGGCTTGTCATAAAGCTGATTTGGTATGTGATATTATTGTATATGTTCTAAAGTGACTAACAATTAAGAGGATCAATAGTCTATCCAAGTGCACAGCCAGTAAGATCCAAAACTTAAGTTTGAAGTTTTGTTTCTTTAATGTTGAAATGAAAAGCTTGGAGACAGCCACTCTGCACGACTTATTCATTCACCATCATGGAAGGAGAACGGCATACAGAAACTGACAAAGATAAAAATAAAGATTTTGGAAAGATGGAATGTGACTAATTGGTAGAGTGCATGCCTTGCCTGGACAAAAAAATTCTAGGTATGGTCACTAGCTCTATATAACTGGTAATAGAAGCATTATCCTATAACATCAACACACCAAAAAGAGTCAGAACTAGGAAGACTAGAATTTCAAAGATCATCCTTTACGACATAATATGTTCAAGGTCAATCTGAGTTACATGTCCCAATTTGAACAACAACAAAAAAATCACACACACAGAGAGAGACAGACAGACAGACAGACAGACAGACAGACACACAGAGACACAGAGACACACAATTTTGAAATTTATTTATGAATCACACATAATTCCTACTTATGAAAGTCAATTTTATGAGCTCTGCCCAGTTAGATGTTCATTGCTATTTAATAAGATGTTCTTATTTTAACATGAACGATCATTTTAGAGGAATGGTACTATTTGCCTGAACATGTACTTTTAGGTATTTAAATACTTGGAAAAATGTTACATTCAGGAAATTTAATAGCTTTAAGGTATTTGGTATTTTCCTTTATTTCCCACCTTCAATTGAAAATAGTTACTCTTCTCATACAATATATCCTGCACTCCTCTCTCTGTACCACCTCAGTTCCTCCTCAAGCTCCCCTCCTATCCAGAAACACCCCCTTTTTCTCTCCTTGGAAAAGAACAGTCTTCTTAGACATACTAAAAAAGCACAATAAAAATAATAAGTAGTAAAATAAAATAAAATTAAATAAAAATTAAATCTAAGATGGGCAATGCAATCTAACAGAAGGAGATGAGCCTTAGAGAAGGCACAACAATTAGAGACCACTCCTTTACACACTCAGGAGCCTCATATAAACACTACATGGAAAACCATAACATGTGTGTACAGAGGACCTGTTGTAGACCACCGACATGTTCTTGCTGCTTTTGTCTCTGTGAGTTCATAAATTTGTTCCGTTGATTTAGTGGGCCTTGTGTCCCACACTCCCTCTGGCTCTTACACACTTTCTGTCTGCTCATCCTTGGGGTTCTCTGAGGTCCGAGGGGAGGAACTTGATGGAGATGCCCTATCTAAACCTAAGTGTTCCATGGTCTCTTTTGCTCAGCGTAATGTTTGGCTGTGAGTCTATTTCTCCCCATGGCCAACAGAAGGAAGTTTCTCAGTGGCTAAAGAAGGCACTGATGTATGAGTGTAGAAGAATATTTTTGGGAGTCATTATTTCACTACTCTTCTGTTTGTTAAGTTAAATATTTTTTAAATAATCAACACCACAGAGTCTACTGGCAGTAAAATCTGTGTTTTTAAAACTATCTCTAGTTTTAGACACAGGTTGTAAAAGCTAATATTCATTATACTATAGCATACTTCGATAAGATTTATAATCCTGTTCAAATATGATAATGTTAGTTTTTGTCATTTCATTTTGTGTATGTTTGTCAAATCAAATAACACATTATACATTTGTATTCATTCTCTCAACCAGATTAAAATTCTTTCAAAACATTCAAAGTCTCTTTCATCTTTCTTGAGTCAAATCTGCTTCTCCATGTGTCTTTGAGTTTCTGCATATATGATGAATGAAGATAAATGATGTCAAAGTTGATGGATTAGTTAAGAAAAGAGAAAATATAGGTTGTACATTGAAGAGGTAATAAAACAGAGACAGGCGAGTTACATGGCGTCAGAAAGCATTATAGTAAAGAATACAGAGAAGATATGGTGTTGCTCATGGTGATTTCAGACTCAAAGATGCCATAAAGGTGTCTTTGATAAAACACCATAAAATTAATACAGTAGTTCCTTTTAGAAGTCAAAATGCCCAGATTCCTATTTGTTGAAAGCAAGCAGGCCAGTGCTGACATGTCATTCCTCCTAATGAAACACTAATATATCATCCATTTTTCAATTTTAATTTTACCTAACAGTTTTAAGGCAATTAACTCATACTAGAAATTAACTCACTTCCAACAAGGACCAGATATTTTTCACATTTAATTAGTTAAATCCTCATAATACCCCAGCAAATCTATAGTAATAACCCCACTTTGCAGATAAGAAATGAGTAACATAATTTGTCTAAAGTAACTCATTTTAAAAAGTGACTGAACCAAGACTGATTGCTCAAAATTCAATATTTTCTTACAATCCCCCGCTATGATGACATTTTAACTGCTATTGAAAACATCCCTGCTCATTTACATAAAGATCTGATGTGCTAGAACTAGAGCAGAACCCAGATGTGTCCTATAATTCTATTGCTGTGTCTCTTAGACAAACTTGTTGATGTTATCAAGTTTATGATGCCTTGCATGCATATTGCTGGCTTAAATAGTAAAAATCATATAAAAGCTTCTTTTTAAACTAAATTCTATCATCATTCGACTAAAAATTATAAGATATATTTGGGTAATACATTCGTTAGCTGCTTCTGAAATGCCACCCCACATATCTTCTGTCCCCAGATTAGATCTCTGGCTGGCTTCAATAACAGTTTTTTGTTTGGTGACTTTAGTGTTCAGTGCTAAAGTTCTCACTGTAACATTAAGCTTATTATTTATCTACTGACCTTTCTTTTATTGAATGTGACCTAAGCAAGTTCTGTAGCAAACATGGTCATAAATTGAAAATAAATCATGCCCAAGACACAAGTTATGTACAGAAGCTAAAATAATATTAATTCATAGACCCTTAGCAAAGAAGGGAAATGGAGGGCTATATATTTTAAAGCAAAAGTCCTCTACATGACCTCCTTAAAAATGAAACATTGTTGGCTTTCTTTTTGAAGTATACATCTTTTATTCCACTGTAGGATGGTAGGATGTAGTGATTTCTTTAAAGTAGCAGTCTACTAACTATCCTGCAGAGACTAGCATCTGAGAGATCAATCCTACATGACTAAATCCTATGCCCTGGCTGGCAGAAATATGGAAAACATGTTTTTGGATGTAAGAATAGGGTCTATTGAAACTATTTAGGCATTGTTCAACCTTGATTAAATATTCTCTGAAACTGAACACTTAGAACTTGATCTTCACTCAGTTGTCATGAACTTCTAGTTTTTTTTCTATTTTTGAAACAATGTATGACTTTCCCACAGTGGCTACCTGCTTACAGTAATCATTACTTCATATGTGAAACAGAAGAGTATATACTAATCATAGACTTTTAATCCTACAGTAACTAGATAAACTTATTCTCATCAGTAACTCACTCCTTTCCAATTTTAAGAATTTAATATACTATTTAAATACATTCAAATATATTAAAATGTTATATTTATCCGAATGCAATAATTTTATAAATAAATACATTTATTAATAAATTATATATAATTATGCATAAATATATTTATACATAAGTAAATGATTTTATAAAATATATATAATTTCAACATTTTATTATCTTTAATTAATAATAGGGATTATAGTAAATTTTATTTGCATTAGAGAATATAACTGAGATTCAATCATTGTATTCTCAGATGAAAACACAGCTGAGATTCAGGCTCTAACCCTTTCTTATCTTTTTTGTTTAGTGTATTTCTTTTTTCAAAGTGTAACTTACAGTGCTCAAGCAATAAAATTATGAGCCTCCCATCTTGTACTCCAGGTAGCTGAGATATTTATATCTGTGTGCCACTGTACCACACCTTTCTAAGTATGCCTGACAAGGCAGAGGAAAAGGCACAGAAGCTGAGTTGTGGCATCCCTGGCATTAACAGGGCATATTCTAACTGAGAAATCAGAGCTTAGTCTCTCATTCTAACTTCAAGTTCAGCCTATTAAGATCTAAGATATTTTATAAATAAATAGACAAGTGTATAAATAAAACTTGACATTTTCTGATTAATGCTAATGTATGCTAAAATACAATCAGACATATAACATTAGTACACTTTCTATAAAATAAGAGATATGCAGAAAATACATTGGTTTTCTACATATTGTCATATTTTGTGAAAGACTTAGGTCTTTAATCTGACAGCCACACCTAGAGGAGCTGTTGTACACTTTAAAGGCTATTTAACTTCATTGACTCAGAGTACTTTTACATAATGCACAGAATATAGAAGAAAGTTTTGTAGAATGACACACAGTTAAGATACTAAACAACTCACTATGATGATACACTTCTGGAATGCCAAGATTTGGGAGGCAGTGGCAGGTACAACTCTGTGAGTCTGAGATCACTCAGGATTACGTAGCAAGTTAATGTCCTGCTATAGATACACAGGGGGGAAAAAAGACCAAAAAATATTCTAATTACTAGAGAAATGGAAGTAGACTATAAACAGAGAAATATATTAGAAACATATACCAATGAAACTCAGACTTTAATAAAAGAGAATGTGGCTTATTACATAATAATTATTCAGAAATGTATTTCTTATCATCCTGTACTCCAAAGATGAATCTTCTGTTCTAACTTATGTGTTTTCTTATATTACTAATAATATTAAAGATGATTCAAATGAATTTATTTGGTGAGACACATACAGTTCACAGTTGGCAGCTATTCAGGTACTATTCTAAGTGTTTGCATATCATTTTAAGAATTTATGCAGATAAGTAATGTTAACTTTGAACATTTAGCAAGCACGCCATATACAAATGAGCAATTTAGATATGACAACCAATGGGAGATTCCATTTGGAGGTCTAGTAGACGGGTGGGGGAGGGGGATGCATATAACATTCTTATGAAATAGTTGAATGTAAACTCAAGTGCCTTAAAAAGTATATCTAAGAAGCTTGTTGTGATTCGGCAGACGTTTTGTACAGTGGCCTTTCTATGCTACTGGTTCATCTTACCACAGTTCACCCGAAGTCCTATAAGCCCTGGGAACTGTCTTAGTCAGTTGTTTATTGTTGTGAATAGACACCTTGACTAAGGCAACTCTTAAGAAAGAAAGCATGTAATTGGACCTCGATTACCGTTTCAGAGGTTTAGTCCATTATCATATAGGCAAGGGGCATGGTGGCAAGCTGGCAGGCATGAGGTTGGAGAAGTAGCTGAGTGTTCTACATCTGGACCTGCAGGCAGCACGAAGTGAGAGACATGGGGACCTTGTTTGGGTTTTTGAAACTTCAAAACCTACCTGCATTGACAGACTTCCTCCAACAAAGCCACACCTCCTAATCCCACCTAACGAGTGCCACTTCCTGATGACCAAGCATTAAAATAAATGAGCCTATTGAGGCAATGCTTAGTCGGACCATCGGAGGAGCCTACATCCCTCTGTAGGACCAAGGAGATAAGTGAGAAAATGAATACATGCTTACTAAAAGAAATCCATTACTTAGCCCGTCTTGGCTGATTTCTGCACCCACTCTCTAGTTCCTGGTGATAGTTCTATGATATTTGATGCATACAGGTCCCCATGTAATGCTTTAATATTCAATTTGCCCCATACAATAACAAAAAGCTCAGTGACATGTACCTGATTGTGTTTCCCTTTCTGACACAGTGGGATTTCCTAGTGTTACCTCTCAAATTGAGATGTTACACATAAATCATTAAAACCCCTCATGAAAGATTACTGCACTGCATGAAATAATGGCAGTAGAATTCCTCTCTGCTTGTGCCTTTTTAATTATGTACTTAATCTTCAAAGCAGTAGCTCATGGACAAAATATAGTTTTATAAAATGGTAACTTGTGTACATTAAAATTAAATTGTAGGTGCTAGGATGTTGGGCTTTATGTCTATTTTCTCACATTCATCTGTTTGTTGTCCATTTCAGTTAATGTAACATGTAAATGTGCTTTTCTGTAGTGCTGTTTTGTGCTATAATCGCTTATATTCTTTTTTTCAATTTTTTATTAGATATTTTCTTCATTTACATTTCAAATGCTATCCCGAAAGTCCCCTATACCCTTCCCTCCACCCTGCTCCCCTATCCACCCACTCCCACTTCTTGGCCCTGGCATTCCCCTGTACTGGGGCATATAAAGTTTGCAAGACCAAGGGGCCTCTCTTCCTAATGATTTGAGATTTTTGTACAATGAGCCTTTACTATAATCACCCTGTCATCCAATGTCTCCCAGATCCACTCCCACCTCATCTCTACCTTCTGAACTTTATGTCTTCTTTCAGTTTTAGTCATGATAAAGTTCAATTTGTGCTACCCACATATTTATGGATTTTTGACTTTCCACTGGAACATAGTTAACCTTCCAGTGTCAACAATCTTGGAGTAAACTGACTACCCTTCTATTAACAGCTATCAACTGCCAAATAGCTCTTCAGCTAAGGGAGATCTTCAGGTACACTTCCCCTGCTGGTGTATTGTCTGGCTTGAATGTATGCTAGGTTTGTGCGCACTGCCTTCAGCACTGTAAGTCCACATATGCTGCTCTTGTGTCTGGAGAAGATGGCTCTGTCTTTGTTTATCAATTCTGCATTTTAATGGCTTCCATCCACTTCTATGTAGGGAGAAGTCTTAGGAAGAGTGAATGAAGAATAGCTGTTCTATTTATGGTTCAGCATCCCACAGGCTCTTGTTATTTATACCATGGCCAATTGTGGGTTTTGGTCTTAATTACTGCAAATAGAAACTTCTCTATTGAGGCATAAGAGGTGTGATATCATAAGAATATAACAATAAATCAGTAGGAGTCAGATTTATATAATGTTATTTTAAAATAATAGAGGTAGTTAATACCTTATGGCCTATGGCCCATCTAGACATGAGTTTTTAGTTTTCAAATGGCATGGAATAGAGGTTTCATCTTGTCTATTGGTATTTAAATTCAATCATAAATTGGTTGGCTATGCCCATGTTTTTATGCAAATTTTGGACCAGTGGTCATTGTCTGGCAAGTTAGTACTGCAGGTGATAGGACTCATATATACTATAGTTGATTAATATTTTCTTCTCTTGTCATGTGCACAGAACCTCTCATTGAGGAGAATTTTATCCAATAAATACGAGGCTTCCACTTCTGTATTAGCTTGATTTATCCATTTTCTATGACTACATTATGTGGTGTCTTCAGCAATACAGCCTTATTGTCAAGTTCTAGAAGGTAACCAAGGGATATTATAATAGCCTACAATGTTTGGGTCTATTAGACCTAACTAGCAAACAATTTCAAAGGAAGTTTGCTGTGTCCAGCATAGAATGGTGCCTTGGCTTAGGAGTGGTAAGAAAATTAAGAAAGGACAAACATACAGGCAAATGTACAGAAAAGCTGGACTTAGGTATGCTCAGTTGGATATATTCCAACTGAGACAAGCAATCTCAGGTTGTAAACACCAAGAAAGAGGAAGCTAAAGAAACTAGTGTGGTGTTTTGTTTTGTTTTGTTTTGAACACATTGATCAAATGTTCATAAATATTCATTCTCACATGCAAAGCCAATGTTTACCTAAGATCAGAAAAAGCCTTTGATGAGGAGGGAAGGTTTTTCCAATCTCCCATAAGTCTGAGCTCTTGTTCATTGACATAATTGGCTTATGTCAAACAATACATATTCTCCCAGAAATCCTCTTGTCCAGGACTTCACTCACCCCCTACAGAACACTGAGTAGTAGTTGTCATCTTTCTGCCTCTTGTGGGGATTCCTTATCTGTTCTTTGCTTCTCAATCTCTCACTGCCACTCACATCCTTATGGCTCTGCACCACTTTATCCGTATCACTCATCATCAACTCATGTTGTCACCACATATCATACCTTTATCACTCATGCCTCGTTACCATCTCATACCCTCAGCTTCTACCATCACAGTATACCTTCAATTCACACACTCACACTCGTACATGATATGTATCATCCTGTCAGAAGCCTGCCTGGCCTTGAATGGGCTTGAAGTGGGACACATTATTGGACATTGCTTTAAAAACTGATGGTCTCCAGATGTAGTTTTAAAGACCGATGGTCTCTGGACTTCTAGCTCTCTAACTATACTGAATGCTTGCTGATAATTTCTAAATTATTCTAAAACTTCATTGCTCATTCCATAGTTAGAAAACACTGGCTCATTTTTTCTTTACCTCTGTGCTTTGTTAAACATTATAACTCTCTGTGCTTTACTTAACACTTTAAGTTTAAATAAGTGCTAGGGAAGCTTAACTCTTTCTTATTGTTCTGTGCTTTGTTAAGTGCCCAAAACTCTTTATTAATTTGTGCATTAATAAGTGCTGATAGCTGGTGAATATCACATGCTATTCAGCAGCTGGGAATTAAGTAAAAGGGTTTATTGCTAGTACTCCTTTCTCTGGTTAGTCAGCCAGAAGCTTCTATGGCTAAGCAGGTTAACTCATTGTGAACCAGTGAAGTAAAGGAAAAGAATTGATGCTTTATATAGTCAAATATGCACAGACACAAATACATTCAAACATTCATACACCTACACTCTGACTGGGCACAACCATCTGTCATAATCAACTCCACAAGTATCCATGCATGCTTACATACATACACATATACCCTACACAAAAACATATAGACAAACAGAAATATACATTTGGATGGATGGATGGATGGATGGATGGATGGATGGATGGATGGATGCATGGATGCATGGATGCATGGATGCATGGATGAATGGATGAAGCAAAATTCTCCAAGCCAAACATTCAACAAAAAATTTTATTTCTTTCTTTGGTATTTTCATAACTCATTAGACTAAAAGTTGTTCAGAAAATAATATCAGAGGTAAAATGTTACCTAAAATGGGAGTTACTAAAGGATGTTGATATTATCTTCAAAGCAGTGTTTCATATAATATACTCATTAAAAACATATGTAGCAGAAGATGGCCTAGTCAGTCATCATTGCGAAGAGAGGCCCCTTGGTAGTGCAATCTTTATATGCCCCAATACAGGGGAACGCCAGGGCCAAGAAGTGGGAGTGAGTGGACAGGGGAGCAGGGAGGGGGCAGGGGGGACTTTCGGAATAGCATTTGAAATGTAAATTCAGAAAATATCTAATAAAAAATTGGAAAAAAAAACTCATAGCAGGGTGGAGAGATGGCTCAGCTGTTAAGAACATTGGCTGCCCTTCCAGAAAGGTCCTGCATTCAATTCCCAGCAACTACATTCTGGCTTGCAACCAACCATAGTGAAATCTGATGCCCTCTTTGGGTATACAAATGTAAATGCAGATATACATTATATAAATAAAACTTAAAAAGAAAAATTTCAAAGCAACAGTTTTTATAAGGCTTTGCCTTATCACAATGCACCCCTGTGACCTTATCCTTGGAACTTAATGTTCTTCCTTGAGCACAAAATTGTCTCAAATCTATTTCTCTTTTTAGTATGATTATGAAATCTCATTGTATTTCTTATTATGCAGCCTTTACTTACTATTCTGAGGTGTGCACACATTCTATTTTTTATTCTAACTTTATTATATCTTTCTAGCAACTAAGCCCATCTCTTAAACTTTCTTTCTAACATTATTTGATTCAAGTCTGTAATGCTATAGGGCCATTATCTATTTGTCTACATAGCATAACTACAAGATAGTACATCTTCATAGATCAGCAGGAATCTGCT
Organism: Mus minutoides; assembly: GCA_902729485.2. Classification (NCBI taxonomy): domain Eukaryota; kingdom Metazoa; phylum Chordata; class Mammalia; order Rodentia; family Muridae; genus Mus; species Mus minutoides. Next base: position 111,904 of record CACVCL010017474.1, read on the forward strand.
CAAAAGGTTGGGTCAATACCTAGTCAGTGTTATATGTTTAATTATAACAGGAAAAGCATATTAATAGCAGAAATCTTTCCTAAAATAAAATTTTCTCAGTCTAGCCTAGAGAAGCAAATTCGTTGCAGATTTTAATCCATGGCAGAAGCATCTCAGGAAGATCTCATAATTTTAGCTTCTCCTAGATGACTCTTGGCATCATCCCTTGATCCTTCACCATCTGTCACACCTTTCCAATTGACTCTCATAACACAAAAAGCCCTCACACTAACCAAAATTCATGTGTCATTATGCTGAAGATCATAACATTTAATTCTAATTGTTTTACATATAAGAATTATACAGGTTAGTTATCACATATATCCTGGGTTTATACTTCCCACAAAAGTCAGAAAACACAAGCTTGCATTAGTTTTTTTGTTCACTTATCACCATGCTTTATTTATGATAGCTGCTCACTAAATATTTTCTTGAGACAGCAAGATTCTTTACAGACTTCATGCAAACAGCTCAATTTGTTTTTAATTAAAATGTCAAAGTATACTCTATGTTTGCCTGATATGATATGACACATATGTCCACAAGACCTTAAAATTGGTAACCCAAGACAGAAAATTATCAGATTGAGTAGGGTACATTTTCCCCAATTTTTTTTTTTACTAATTATTTTATTTAGATTTGTTGCTATTTAAGAACATTTTAGTGTATATATTACAACAAAAATACCAAGCATTGTCTGAACCAATACTAATTAAATCTACATAACATTATTCCCAGAGTTAAAAACAAACTGATATTTTAATGATTCTGCAAAAGGATGCAAGAAATTATGAAGAAAATAAAAAAAAAAAACAAGTATTATCAGATGAGCAGGCATTAACTCATAAGATAACACTATAATAATTGAAAGAACATATTGATATAAAAATAAACACATAGATGAATGCCAAAATTAAACATCATAGAAGTAATCTCACACACTTGCAAACAGTTATGAAATGTGCGTGAAAGAAGAGGAGCATTTTAAATAAAATGATGTTTGAAAAATGGAAATTAAAAAATCAAATTAATGTAAATTTAAAATAAAAATAAAATATCATCTATTGCTGGAAACAAAGATTTAACACAACATAAATTAAAGGCATACATAAGAGAAAAGACACCATTAAACCACTAGAAAACAAAAAGAAGAAAATTAGTTTTAAATATTTGAACAGATAATATTTTTCCATAAAATGTCCCAACAGAGAGAACAAATTTAAAAACTGACCAGTAAATTATATCTGAAAGATATTATATTCTCTAAATTGAATCTATATCTAGAATAAAGAGACAATCCACAAAATGAGAAAATACTAAAAAAGAACTGTACTTCTGGCAAGAGACCGATAAAAAGAATACAAAAGGAAACTAAATAGCTAAAGTAAAATTTAAGGTAAATGTCAATAGACATTTCAATAGACGAGGAATCACCTCACTCAAAAAAAAAAAGCCAATAAACAAAGACAAACAAACAAAAACTCATAAAACAAAGACAAAACAAACAAACAAAAACAATAAAAACAAACAAACAAGAAACAAAAATCCAACTCTCATCAAAGAGCTCAAAGATAATAGTCAGAAATGAGTTCTTCGTCAGAATATAAATTAGTAGCTATAAGAACAGACAGCACGGATTTGGAAGAAAGTATTTAGAACAAAACATCCATATAGTCAGCAATAATAAATTAATTCAGTTTCTTTACATAAAATCTACTCAGACATTATGTAAAGAAATTGAATCAGCTGTACCCTAATATCATCTTCATTCTCTTGCTCACGCTCACTTCCATTCTCCAATAGCCTGAAACTGATAATCATCAGTAATTAATGCTTTAAAAATGTACAAGTATATACTTAGGTACTATTCATCCATAAAGCTATAAACTCTTGGCAAATTCTGTAGAGTGGAAAGAGGAAGATATTATTTTCTTCTGTGAAATAAGCTGTGCTTATAATGATAATCATTGAGCAGCAGTGATCTTTCTTACCATGTCTAGCATCTGGCATTTCAGGTCCCTGCTGTTGAACCTGGATGATTAGTTCTATGGATAAATAGAATTACATATCTCTTGAGACTCTTTTCTATAAAATTAATCTTGATTTGTTTCAAGGGTCTGATATTTAAGGACTGTCTCCGAAGGACATGCATTGTATGCACTCACTAATAAGCGGATATTAGTCAAAATAGTACAGAATACCCACGATACAATCCATAGAACTCAAGAAGGTTAATAAGCTGAAGGACCCAAGTGAGGACGCATCAATCCCACTTGGGAGGGAGAAGAAAGCATTCACAGGGGAATGAAAAGGGAGAAAGGGATTTGAGTGGAAGAAAAGACAAGGAAGGGAACAGGAGAATATGATCAGGTATTGGGTGTGTGGGGGAGAACAGGACTGAAGCCCTGAAGGCCAGCAGAAAGAATGGAAACAGGTAACCTCTGAAATTAGGAAGTGGCAAGACCCTCTAGAATGTACCAGAGACCAGGGAGGCAAGAGACTGTCAGGACTCAAAGGGAAGGACCTTAGATGAAATGCCATATAGTGGGGAGAGGGAAATTATAAAGTCCACCTCCAGTAGAAAGACAGGGCATCAAGTGGAAGGATGAGATAGCCATCCCACACTCTAAAACTCTGACCCAAAAAGTTCCTGTCTAGAAGAACTGCAGGGACAAAAATGGAAAAGAACCCAGAGGAAAGGAGGACCAGTGACAGGCCCAAATTGTGATCCAACTCAGTGAGAGGCTCCCAGGTCTGACATGGTGTTATGGTGTGCTTAGAGGGAGGAGCAGCTAGCATGGCTGCCCTCAGAGAGATCCAACAAGCAGCTGAAAGAGTCAGATGCAGATACTTATACCTAACCAATGGACAGATGCCAAGACCCCTGTGGTTGAATTAGGGAAAAGCTGGAAGAAGCTAAGGAGGAGGGTGCCCCCATTAGGAAGTCCAGCAGTGTCAACTAACCTGGATCCCCAATATGTCTCAGACACTGAGCCACCAACCAGGCAGCATATACCAGCTGATATGAGATTTCTAACACATATACAACAGAGTACTGCCTAGGCTTGCCTCAGTGAGAGAAGAACCTAACCCTTGAGAGACTTAAGGCTCAAGGGAGTGGGGAAATCTAGTGGGGGAATGTGAGAGAGTGGATACATCTTTTTGGAGACAGAGGGCATATGGGATGAGGAATAGTCATAGGGTAGACTGGGAGGGGGATAATGACTGGAATTTAAAAAAGATTAAAGAATAGTAATAATTAGTAAAAAAGAGAATAATTTGTTTCCCCAACGAGACTTGCTTGAAAAAAAAAAAACCTAAATTTTCATTTGTGAATAGTTATTAATTAGAGACAGCTTCTAGAATCATATATTTACTTTTCATTCACTCTTAAGACTAGAGATTTATGTTCATTTGTCTCAGTTTAGACTTTCTTCATTGATATAGTTTCTACTTTCTGGTATTGAACCGATTTATTCATTTACTTCTACTGTTTGTGTTGTCACAGATTTATGAGATTTATCCATTTTCTCTTTATTGACCTCTATCATATTCTTAAAAGCTATTTTAAGTTTAAAGAAAAATTTAACGCTAAATGGAATAAGATCCCACTAGCTAAGCTTCCAATTTGTGAAAAGAATTCAAAGAAAAAGTTAAGCAGTGAACAAAACCAGACAAAATAATGCAATACAGAATCCAGAAAGCTGATGCAAATGTAGCAGAACTAGGGTGACAAGCCCCATCAAGCCACAAAACTTTGCAGCTTCAGACATACACTTCTAGCTTTCGAATCAAAAGGACAACAAACAAGTTTTGGAATCTCCCTCTGCGACTAAGAAAAGCATGCGTCCTTTGTGTCCTTGCATGGAGATCCAGAGAAACAATTTTGTGAAGGTTTGAAGGTAAAGCCTGTGTTATACTGGAGTCCTCAAGATGTTGCAGATGGCAGTCATGGGACACTGCCAACGAAACTTCAGACTAGTGTCAAACCAACAGAAGAGAGAGAAGTATATTGCAACCAACAAACCAGAAGAGAGTTGACTATATGAAGAATGTTTTGTCATTGGATTTTTAACATTTGCCCTGCTGGTTTCAGTCTTGTTTTGGTCTACTATTTCTTCTCTGTGCACCCCTTTTTTTCTCTTTTGGAATGACAAGGTGAATTCTGTCCTATTGTAGTTGGAAATATGAGATTCATTTTGTTTTTGTTTTTGTTTTTGGTTTGTTTTTAATGTGGGGTTAGAGTTGAGACACCGCCATGAGTCTCATAAGAGACTTTGAACAAGTGCTTTGAGTTTTAAGCACTGTTGAAACTGTGATAGATTATTGAGAATTTTGAAGCCAGACTAGATGTGTTTTGCATCTTGATATGGTTACAAGCCTATGGGAGTGAGGGAGTAGAATATTGTGGTTTGAATAAAATGACACTCCTCCATAGTCTTATGTATTTGATTGCTTAGTCAGTAGGAATGGAACTATTTGAAAGGATTAATTAGGAGGTGTGGCCTTGTTGGAAGAAATCTGTCACTGGTGTTTTTTAAAACTGGTATATTTCAATTCTATACCAGGCTCAGGTTCTTCTCTTCTCTTCTCTTCTCTTCTCTTCTCTTCTCTTCTCTTCTCTTCTCTTCTCTTCTCTTCTCTTCTCTTCTCTTCTCTTCTCTTCTCTTCTCTTCTCCTCTCCTCTCCTCTCCTCTCCTCTCCTCTCCTCTCCTCTCCTCTCCTCTCTTCTCTTCTCTTCTCTTCTCTTCTCTTCTCTTCTCTTCTCTTCTCTTCTCTTCTCTCCCTCCCTCTNCCTCTGCCATACCTAGAAGTAGTTGTATCTTTTCCTTCCATCCTTCCCCCATCTTTCTTTCTTTCTTTCTTTCTTTCTTTCTTTCTTTCTTTCTTTCTTTCTTTCTCTTTCTTTTTTTCCCATTTATCCATTACCTAAATCTCCCTTTCCTCCTGCTCTCTGCCCTTTCCTATTGGATAACATTTACCCTGGGCCGCCTGCTTTGTTTGCTATTGGCTCTTCTCATCCCCACTGGGTTCCAATCACAAAGACAAAATCTAAATCTCTGTGATTTAGAACATTTTTGTCTCTGACAAGTTTCTCATTCCACTTGGGGATATCCCATGGAAATTCTTGTGACAAGACATTTAATTCACCTCAGCCATTTGTCCTTGGTTTGAAACCTAGTAAGTAGGAACCATTGACAGATCTTGCTCTGTCAATCATCTTGCCGAGGGACCATGACAATTCTGCTGAAGTTTCTAAGCTGGGATAATATATCTATCACAGGCTAACTCTTGGAAAATAGAGGACAAATGAATAATAAAGCAAATTAATTTATAAAGTTAGTTAATTTTAACTCTATAATATTTTGGACACTTTTATCCACCAACTAACAAAGATCATTTTTAAAGTTACTTCTCAAAACTAGAGGCTACTAATATAACGAACAATGCAAGACAAGACTTATTTTGATGTTTGACACTGACTATGAATTATTAAGAATCTACAATCTCCTGGGTATACCTCTGAGGTATTCTCTTGATGCTGTTACTTGTGATGGTGCTCTCTACCTTGTGAAGTGGTGACTTGGAATTTAGAAATGCCAAAAGAGAGTTGAATGTATGCTATGCATTCCTGATCTCTATTTCTGATTAGGCATCCGAAGAGACCAGCTGCTTCAAGTTTTTCACTGTTTGTCCTCTCATCGATGGTGAACAATGGTATTGAAATGTTAACCAGAAATGCAAAATTGATTTCTCCCTTTAACTACTCTTCTCTTCTCTTCTCTTCTCTTCTCTTCTCTTCTCTTCTCTTCTCTTCTCTTCTCTTCTCTTCTCTGCTCTTCTCTGCTCTTCTCTGCTCTTCTCTGCTCTTCTCTGCTCTTCTCTGCTCTTCTCTGCTCTTCTCTGCTCTTCTCTGCTCTTCTCGTCTCTTCTCGTCTCTTCTCTCCTCTCCTCTCCTCTTTTCTTTCTTTTTTTTCATTTTTATTTATTTTTATTAGATATTTTCTTTATTTACATTTCAAATGTTATCCCGAAAGTCCCCTATACCCTCCCCACCACCCGCCATGCTCCCCTACCCACCCACTCCCACTTCTTGGCTCTGGCGTTCCCCTGTATTGGGGCATATAAAGTTTGCAAGACTAAGGGGCCTCACTTCCCAATGATGGCTGACTAGGCCATCTTCTGCTACATATGCAGCTAGAAACACGAGCTCTGGGGTACTGGTTAGTTCATATTGTTGTTCCACTTATAGGGTTGCAGACCCCTTCAGCTCTTTGGGTACTTTCTCTGGTTCCTCCCTTGGAGACACTGTGTGCCATCCAATAGATGACTGTGAGCATAGGCAGACTTTGTGAGTAGTTTTCCTCTTTCCAAGTTAGAATCTGATGACATTTCTAATGGTCTGGGCCTTCACTCCTTTCATTTCCCCATATTTCATGGAGAGCTCCAGTTAACAAATCTAAATTTAAAATCAAGCTAAAAATTCATCCATTTATTATAGATATTTCAACATAATGAAATAAAGGCTTTAGAAAATATCCCCATAATTATATTTCCTTGGTATTATTTATTATTTATTATAATATCTCATTGTTTAGCTCTAACATTATTCATTTGAATCTTCTCTTTTTAGGTTAATTGACTTTTACTTTTGCCAGTGTCATTAATCATTTCAAAGTAACTAACCTTAATTTTTTACTGGTTCTTCATCATTTTATTTTGTATTGTCATGTTTGTGTTTTTGTTGTTGATTGATTTTTATTTTGGATGCATTTTTCTTGAGACAGTATCTCTCTATGGATACCTAGTCATCCTGAAATGCAGTATGGAGATTATGATGGTCTTAAACTCACAGAGATGTACCTCCTTGAGCCTGGCTCCCTAGTGCCAGTATTAATGTACTGCTTTTTTATTTCTCCGTCATGAGTTTCTGCTTTGGTCTTGAATATTTCTTTAGAGTTAGCCTAGTCTCACTGTACAACTGCAGAAGTCATGGGCTACCACCGGTACTCCCTATGTGGCTGGGGCTGAAAATCAAAGAAGTAATTGACAGTGATTATTGGGGTACAGGGGTGTGTGCAGGGCTCCAGGAAGTCCTTAGCTGAGGGGGTACAGTTGTGATGGGGGAAAAGAGAAGGTACAGGGAATTTACTACATGGGAATGTACATAGAAATTCAAACACTAAGATCTTTAGGCAACAGGGACTTGCGTTGAGGTACAAAGGCATTGTAACTGGAATGAATATAACTACTTAGGGAAAATACTCAAAACTCTGTGCAAGGTTATCTCGGTGTGCGGTATGTGATTGTGGTAGCCATGGGGGTAACTGTGATAACAGGAATATGTGAACAATCCTTAAGTAGGAATGAGTGAAGAAATATGGTATCATGGTGAAGCAAAGTCATTGATTTTTAGTTTGTTTAGTACATCCAACTTTCTCTATGGATTGGAGAAAATTGATTTTATCTCTCTTTAAGCAATAAGTAGACTAAGGCTTGGAACAGAACTACTAAATAAATACTATATTAATTGAATTCTATATTAATTTAGCAATTATATTTTTAGAATGTGTTAACAAATCAAAACTGAGTATTTAAAAATTTATGTTCACTACTTTGGCTGGACCTAGGCCTCCCTGTAAGTAAGTAGAAGATGTGCAGCTTGGTCTTCATGAGGGTCCTAATCAACTGGAGTGGGAGTATCCCAAAAGCTGTTACCTTTATGGGGTGTGTTCTTTTAGCTTGGCTGCCTTGTATGGCTTCAGTGGGAGAGGATGCACCTAGATCTTCAGAGACTTGATGTGCCAAGGTGGGAAGATATTCCTCACCAGCTCTGAGGAAGAGGGGAAGAGAGACACGAAAAAGGATTGCAGGAGGCAGTGACTGGGAGGGGGCAGCAATTAAGATGTAAAGTGAAAACAAACAAATGAAAATATATAAAAAATAAATGAAGTTAAAATAAGAAAAAATACATGCTCATTTTCATGAAAATAATTTTAAGTAGACAAACCTGATTAAAATATTTATTATAAATATAAATGCAAAAGGAAAGAGTCA
>CACVCL010017474.1:125000-160762 GCA_902729485.2 Mus minutoides
ATAAACCCACACACCTCTCAACACTTGATTTTTGACAAAGAAGGCAAAACTATACAATGGAAAATGGGTTTACCTTCAGCAAATGGTGCTTGTCTATCTGGATGTCTGCATGTCAAAGAAAATCTATAGATCCATGTTTATCACTTTGCACAAAACTCAAGTCCATGTGGATCAAAGACCTCAACATAAAACTGGATACACTAAGTGTAATAGAAAAGAATATGCGGAACAACATTGAACTTATTGCTACAGGAGACAACTTCCTGAATAGAACACCAATGCTTAGGCTCTAAGATCAACAATTGATAAATGGGACCATTAAACCAGAAAGCTTCTACAATGCAAAGGACACTGTCATTAGGACAAAAGAACAACCTAAAGACTGGGAAACAATCTTCATCAACTTTGAATCTGATAGAGGGTTTATATTCAAGATTTACAAAGAACTCAGAAAGTTAGAAACCAACAACCCATATAACCCAGCTTCAAAATGTGGTAAAGAGCTATACAGAGATTTCTCTACATTCTCAGGATCTCAAATGGCAGAGAAGCACTTAAAGAAATGTTCAAAGTCATTAGGTATCAGGGAAATGCAAATGAAAACAACTTTGAGATTCTATCTTATACACTTCAGACTGGCTAAGATCAAAACATCAAGTGACAGCTCATGCTAATGAGGATATGGATACAAACACCTTGGGAATCTCCTTGGAGCTTTCTCAGAAAACTAGGAATAGTTCTATCTCAAGACCCAGCTATACCACTAATGGGAATATACCCAAAAATTAAATGTATTTTTAAAAAATTATATTTAGAGCACTGATAATGACTGACATGTATAAAGTATTAAACCAAAAAATAAAATAAACAAAACTGGATGGTTTTCTAAGTCAACTGAAACCTAATAAATGCCTTATGAAATATAAAATGTTATATTGATAAAAAGCATGTAAGCTTTGTTTCCATGGCTACTTACCAACAGGGAAAGTAAGAGCCTTCTACCTTTTGACTGCTTTCTATTATAGGAAGGCTATGTAAATGAGCCCAATGTTGAAGCTGATGAAAAGTCACTTGAATGTCATTAGATGTTGAAGAGCAGGTAGGCAAGGTTGAGTGCACATCATCTTCCACAAGAAAGGATATGCATAGCAACTGAATACCTTCAAGAGCGGAAAACAAGGCACTTGAAAAGGTTAATGGGTGTGGGGTGTGAAGATTTCTAGTCACAGAATGATTGAAATATGTAAGGAAAAGTCAGTGACATGAGATTACAAAGCAGATTCAAGAATCACAGGAATAGTCACATATGGAATCTGACTGAAAATCAGAGAAAAAAGTCATCAGCAGGATGGAAAGAGTTAAATAAGAAAAGCTGCAATTCAGTAGATGGCTGAAAATTCTAAAAGTGAGGTTTCAGGCTTCTAAATAAAACTTATTAGAGTTTTTAGTTGGAGATTAATTTTGAAATGAGCTATCATAACACAGGAAATTAGATACTGTTCATGTTTGTTTGTTTTACTGCATATAACTGGTGAGTTAAAAAAACAAAACAAACTAAAACAACGACAAAGACAACAACAACAATCTTTAAACCAGGGCACTGAGGCTCATAGTTGTAATTCTACCATTTGGTGACCAGTTTGAGCTCAAAACGGCTGCCAGAATGTCAAAGCCAGCCTCAGCTACAGAATGAGGCCTTGTAGGGAACAGAACTCAGGACAGCCCTGTGATCTTCTAGGAATTATAATTGCATGGAGACATTTTTTTTTTTTAACAGAAGCAAACTTTCAATTCTGAAGAATGGCAGAGANGATGGCCTAGTCGGTCATCATTGGGAAGAGATGCCCCTTGGTACTGCAATCTTTATATGCCCCAATACAGGGGAATGCCAGGGCCAAGAAGTGGGAGTGGGTGGACAGGGGAGCAGGGAGGGGGGAGTGAGGAGGGGACTTTCTGAATAGCATTTGAAATGTAAATTAAGAAAATATCTAAAAAGAGAGAGAGAGAGAGAGAGAGAGAGAGAGAGAGAGAGAGAGAGACGAAAGGTAGAGATAAGCAGGTCATAGGGATGGCCATCCCCAACAAAAAAATCTACACCACAGCTCCTGCATCTAGGACTCAGGCAACGTCTTGGAAAAAGGGGTGTAAATATTGTAAGAACCAAAATACCAGGAAGTCTGCTGTGAAACAATCTCTTCTAGGTGAGATTGCAGAAACAGGACAAGAAAAATGGCAGTATCTGTGTACTTTATTAACATTGAAAGGAAAAATGTTTGCAACATCCAAGCCTTAGACAAAGAAGTAAAGATGACCAATGAGTGCTGAGAGAAGGAAAGGAGTCTCTCTCGGGGTAAAGTTCTGTTTTGGCTGTTCATTACACAGTGATCACTCTTCATTCTTATACATATTAAGACCCAAACGAACTCAGCTGGCTGTATTTATATATAATTGTATTTCAGCTACCTAGGTATGTGAAGATAGTCTTAAAACAGAAGCAAACTTTCAATTCTGAAGAATGGCAGAGAGATGGGAAATGATCCAGGAAGGGTGGTTTTGAGTGGCTAGAGGAAGGAAAAAGAAGGAGAATGCTATGTAATTTTTGTCTCAATTAAAAACTTTAAAAAAGTAAAGTAAACACATTAAAAATAAGAGACTGAAAATCATTTTAAAAGTAGGACAAAAGACACTAGATCTGGACTGAGTCTCTGTAGACAAAAATAAAATTTTGATATTAATATGGTAAAAGATGTAGGACCCAGTCGGGGAAAAAAATGAACACTAGGAACTTATTATGGAGTAAACAGTAAAGTGTCATTACAAAAACAGATGTGTCTGTTCAGAGAAATCTTTCAAGGATGAATTTTTTAAAACTATCAATTAAGTTAAGCCATTAATCCTCTTAATCAAAGACAAAAGAAAATGCCTTGATTATCCAAAAACTATCCTAATCAGAAATGCAACTAAAACTTGTCTGATTAATATTCTATTTAAATGATTACTAACAAGCACCACAGTAGGCAATTCAATGTGGTACAGGCATAAGAGGTTGTTAAAAATTAAAATCATTTTATTAGAAGGTTCTCAGAAAAAAGGCAAAACAGAAGGTTTAAACCTGGGAAGAAGACATTTAATGAAGCTTTAACTGTCAACAGATCTCTTTACAGATCCTACAGTCTTCTCAGTTACCAACACTACGATGGGAAAGTATTTTTAAGATATATCAGCTATGACTACACATAAGTGAGTATGCAACAGTGATTTGATGTGTCCTCAGTGACCCCCAAAACCTGTTAAGCCATTGAATAACATACCAGTATCCATGATTGTAAATCAGTTCCTCCTTGGGTCCAGAATAATTACTGCTACCCAGCCCCTCTTATCTGCTAATGTCTTAGTATGTCTGTAATTACACAATTAACACAGGATAGTTTATGTTTGTACTCTCAGGGTCCCACCCTTCTATACCCGTATCGTCTCAACTAGAGTATGGTTTGGATCTAAAGATTTAATTCTTTTTTTTCAAAAAGGTCAGGTTCTCATGTATTGTCATCGAATTGGGACCTGATAAATCTGGAGTAATCTAAATATAGAGTAAGACGAGAGTCTGTTCTTCTTAGTCTCTAATTTTTGTATATAAATATGTTTTAATCTTAAAATTAAAAAGCAAACTTTTGAACACAAAACACTGTTTCAGAGATGACATGTGCATATGTATGTGAGTGTATATATGTGTGCATATATACATGGATGGGGCACTTGCCCATGCACACATGTAGAGACCAGAAGATGAGATTAGATATCCTACTTGTAAATATGTTTTTTTCTTTATTTCCATGAGATTCTGTGTTTCACTCAATCTGGGGGCAGGCTGGAAGCAGTCAAGCCATTTTGATCATATTTTCTCCATTTCCACAGCTTTGGAGTTAAAGGGCCATCATTTTTATATGGTAACTTGTAAACTGACCATAGATCAACATGTTTGTGGAGCAAATGTTTGTACTTGCTGACCTAGTTTGATTTCTAATAACATGAAATAGATCACTATTAAAAGCAACTTACACATGCATGTAACAATCCATTATGAAGGCAGCCAAGGTACAAACTCAAGCGGGTGGGTACTTATAGGCAAGACCTCAATATGATGCAATCTTAAGTTGAAGCACTGGTTCCAAGTATGTCTAGATAGTGTCAAGTTGACAGATACTAACTAGTACATTTGCTGAGTCTGTTGAGAGTCAGTGCAGTGAGTGCATTACAGGTGAGGTGAGTTTTATCATGTGTTCATGGAGTTCGGTGCAGTCCAGCAGAGGCAGTTGAAACCAGAGGATGAGACAGAGCCAGAAGATTAGAATGGATTGCCAGAGTTAGTTTGAGGCCAAGATGAACAATTCATTGAGAAGCTGAGAGAAGCTAGATTGAATCAGTCAGCTTGGAAAGGAGTTTGAACAAGAACAGCTGAGTTGAACCACTCATGCTGAATTCAGAATGAAGTAGAAAGGATGAGCTAATGTTGTGGATATTCCTGGGCTAATTATATTTGATATTAATTCCAATCTCCTGTGAGTGGTTGTGAATACGGAATGAGTCAGCACTCAGGTGATTTCCTGTAAACCTGCTTCCCACCTTAATTTGTAAAATAAAGGACAGCTGATTATTGGGCAGATAAAAGGAAGGTGGAACAGAAGGGGAGGGAGAGAAGGAGAAAATGGAAGAGGGAGAGGATGCAGAGGAGGAGGAAGACAAAGACAGAGAAAAGCTGAGCAGAAGCACATGGCCTGCAGAAACAGCAAGTTATAAGGGGTCTCATAAGCTATGGAAGATGATAATGTAGCAGTCGATATGCCCAATCTAGGCACACAGCATGTAATCATATTAACTGTGTTGTGTTTTCATTGCCGGGGCATATTTTAGAGGACATGTACCGCAACAAGCTAATTTTCAGTAAGCCTCTGAGATGACAATTATAACTGTGCATATGTAGAGACAAGTGGACAGCTTTCAAAAATCAGTCCACTTCTTCCCCCATGGCTTTCAGAGATGAAACACACATCATTGGAATTGTGGGTCAAAGCACTTATGTTACCATCACATAACATTATTTTATGAAATAAGTTATTAAATAATATTTTCATTATTTTTAATTCCTTTTTAATTAGCCTTACAAGATATTGATGTATTGTGTAATATTCTAGATGACCATAGCCTTTGTTATCTAGTCAACATATGAAGTTGAATGAGAAGTTTTAAAGACAAAGAACAGTCACCAAAATATTCTGAATGATTTTAGTATTTACAATACAGAATCTTTGAATTGGCAATATATAACTGGTTACATCAGGAGTACATCCTCAATAATACATACAGTATTCTTTAGGGCAAAATTTATGCATTGTCAATATGTAATAAATTATATTAATGTATGCATTGCCAAATTAAAAATATTTCTTGTCAATGATCATTTGTCCCACAAGAACTTACCAAAATTTAATTTGGTTTGTTCTTCACTGTTCAAGAAAAAAATAGTGTAGTATGAATTAACATTTTTTCCTTGCTTCAGCAAATATAAAAGTACAGTTAGAACATATTTCTATTTACCACTTTCCTTAAGAAACAAGACATTATTAATTCCAATAATACCTGTAAAGTTCTACCAGATGTTGCAGAAGGTAAAATTTATTTCGTCATTATTTTATGATCCGGTATTAGTAATAATTTAAGGGAAACCACTATTTAAGAAGAAATTGAGCCTTTATGGAACTCAAGCTGAAACTCTGGCAAAAACAAAATTATGGGATCATGAAACCCTAGTAAAAATGTCAACTTCCTTGTTTCAATGTTTTATCATTGGCTAGTCATTATGCCAGGATAACTTCTTACATGGAAGAAAGTAAATTATGCCAGTTATCTGTGATATACAGGCTCTCACAGAGCTTGCAGTGTTATAGATCCTGGGACACTGGGATCTTACTTGTATTCATAAATCATGGACCTGTCAAGACATCTAATGCTTAATAGAGAAAATATTTTAAGAAGTTCAACAAGGAGGATTTAGTTTGTTATTACAGTAGAGCATAGATTTCAAAGGAAAAATAATGCTAAAACAATTATATTAGAAATGTATTCACTGTCTTTTGGGAAAATAAGAGAGGAAGTGGGGCTAAGCACAGAGGTTAAGAATACTGGTTGTTCTCCCAGAAGTCTTGATTTCAATTCCCAACAACTATGATGTCTCTTAACCATGTACTATAAGATCTGGGGTTCTCTCCTGGCCTGCAGGACACATGCACACAGAACCATGTATACATAAAAAAATATAAAGTAAGAAACATTGCTCCTTTTAAAAATATTTATATTTTGCAATATTAAACCAATATAAAAGGGAAAAGGCTAAATTGCCAGATTTATAGCACATAAAGAATACAATTCAGAAAAATAAAAGTATTTATTAGATATTTTCTTCATTTACATTTCAAACGCTATCCTGAAAGTCCCTTATACCCTTCCCCTGCCCTGCTCCCCAACCTACCCACTCACACTTCCTGGCCCTGGCACTCCCCTGTACTGGGGCATATAATCCTCACAAGACCAAGGGCCTCTCCTCCCAATGGTGGCTGAATAGGCCATCTTCTTCTACATATGCAGCTAGAGACACAAGCTCTAGGGATACTGGTTAGTTCATATTATTGTTCCACCTATAGGGTTGTAGACCCCTTCAGCTCCTTGAGTACTTTTTCTAGCTCCTCCATTGGGGGCCCTGTGTTTCATCCAATAAATGACTGTGAGCATCCACTTCTGTATTTATCAGGCACTGGCATGGCCTCACAAGACACAGCTATATCAGGGTCCTCTCAGCAAAATCTTGCTGGCCTATGCAATAGTGTCTGGGTTTGGTGGCTGTTTATGGGATGGATCACCAGGTGGGTAGTCTCTGGATGGTCCTTCCTCCTGTTTCGGCTCCAAACTTTGTCTCTGTAATTCCCTCCATGGGTATTTTTGTTGGCGTCCGCCGTAGTACCCACAGAACGGACTGGGTTCCTCTGGGAGGCAAACTGGGGCTGTAAAGAGACTAAATGGGAGAAAAATGGACGCCAAGACGATTCCCTGTTCAAGGCATCTCTGATTTTACTTAGGAATCTTTTTGAGTAATAAGAGGGTAGACCCTGCCCACAGTCAGTTCTAAGCAGGTGACTGGATTCCATTGGCAGACACCAGGAATGAAGCCTGAAATCTCAAGCACTGTGGAATGTCTCAGCTGGAAGCAGGATGTGGGTGGGGCATGGTCTTGGGTACTGTGAAATGCTTAGGAAGTAGGATCTGGGCAAGGCACATGTAGCAGATCCAGGAGGAAAGCAGAGGTACTCAGCACAACAAAGGAAGCCAGCCTTAGCTGGAGAACCACTCCTTGGGTGGTTTCCTGTGGCCCACCTTCAGAGCAGCATGTCTGAACTTTCAGCCTGAAGCAGGCTTAGAGGGAGGGAGCTACATATTTTGTTCCCCATTCTAAGGAGGAGTGAATATCTACACTTTGGTTTTCCTTCTTGAGTTTCATTTGTTTTTTCAAATTGTATCTTGGGTAGTCTAAGTTTTGGGGATAATATCCACTTATCAGTGAGTGCATAACATATGAGTTCTTTTGTGATTGGGTTAACTCACTCAGGATAATATCCTCCAAATCCATTCATTTGCCTAAGAATTTCATGAATTCATTATTTTTAATTGCTGAGTAGTACTCCATTGTGTAAATGTCCCACATTTTCTGTATCCATTCCTCTGTTAAGGGACATCTAGGTTCTTTCCAGCTTCTTGCTATTATAAATAAGGCTGCTATGAACATAGTGGAGTATGTGTCCTTACTACAAGTTGGAACATCTTCTGAGTATATGTCCAGGAGAGGTAATGCTGGATCCTCTGGTAATACTATGTCCAATTCAGAAAAAAAAAATATTTTCATTTGTCATTTTTTTTATTATAAGGTGTTAGAGTTGAACAATATTAAAATACTCACTAATGCATAAAATGTTTATGGTAGTGATTTCTGCAGGGGTGTTGTAGATAAAATAATAACCAAAATAATTAAAACAATTCATTCTTAAAGATGAGTGACATCAGGAAAGAAAAATTTTGCCTTCCCTTATGGAAAAAATGAACTAAATAACTAGAAGTGTAGCAACATGTTGAAATCTATATGAATGTGGATTCTACCTTCAGCTAGACATCAGAAAGAGTTATATGTTTAATATTCACTTTAAAGTATTTTTATTGAACACTTAGTAGGTATACATTTATACACATTCATATATAGAGAAACTGAAGTATTATAAACTAACAATAGCAAGAAGAGAGAAACACCTGGTTTGTTGGGAACAATGAACTGAGCTGGTGAGGTAGACTAGAGGGGTCAAGAATGTACCTGGTGTGATTTTCTGTTCCTTTGTGCTGGCCCTTCCCCCATCCATTACTAGTTAAGAGAATGAACTGCATCCTTACACTATGGAGGCATTTTTTTTTCAAATGAGGATTTCTTCTTTCTGATAACTATCAAGTTGACATAAATTGAACCAGCACAATGTTAGTTTGTGTAAATACTTTCCTGTCCCATAAGATAATTTACTCATATATTCCCCAAATAATAATATTACAGTTTCCTACTATGCTTTCTAGAACACAAGAGAAGAAAAGAGAAGGGAAGAGCAGGAGAGAGAAGAAAGAGAGAATTCCATGATGGTACACCATGGTTTTTAGTTGGTCAATAGCCACAAATATAATGGTTCCTACATAGTTATTTCCCTTCCATTCTGTATATATTTCTAGTTTTCACAACTATCATTTTGTATTTTATTGGCTTTATTATTTTAGGAATATTTCAATATTGTGTCCATTTTGTGTATATGTCTATTTCTTTCAATGAAATATATGTAAAATATCAATATTTCTCCAATTAGCAACACACATTCAACTTTCTTACTACAGATGGCTATAGTAAGAATTAGGTACTCAACTCAGTGATGTCTGTTCTAACAACTCACTCATGCAGTATGTATAATCAAGAATAAATTCTTAACAGTTCCAGTCAAAAATGAATACTCAAAATAGAAACTAAATTGTATAATAACCAGCAGAATATGCTTAGATATTCCACTAAATTAAGCCTTTCAAAATTTTCAAAATTGACGCCTTTCTTCAAATTTTAAAATAACTTGTTCACTATAGTAACAATGCATTTTAAGCATGAAGAGCAAGAAATATTTTAGAAATTTAGATGTTTCTTTTGTCAAACTCCTAATTTGCATACTTTAATGCACTTTTTTGTGTCAATTTCAGACATGTTGAACTTTAGTTCTGCTTTGATATGATATGTGTTCTTCAGTCTCCCTAATATATTTTTATCAATCATGTTAATT
Source organism: Mus minutoides (assembly GCA_902729485.2). Classification (NCBI taxonomy): domain Eukaryota; kingdom Metazoa; phylum Chordata; class Mammalia; order Rodentia; family Muridae; genus Mus; species Mus minutoides. The sequence continues at coordinate 134,402 of CACVCL010017474.1, forward strand.
GAAGAATTATGAATATTTTTATAATTAACAAAACTTATACACTACTCAATGTAACATAAGGAATTTAAGTTCTAGTGGAGATAGACTTGTTCATTTCTACTTATAGATTTTACAAGATTTTGTTTGTAATTTTCAATAAAATATATTATTTTATGTTCTTATAAGAAAAATTTAAAAATGTGAAATGGTCTGGGAACCTACTCTTTCCCTTTAATTTTATAATATCTTTCCCAAATTAGTACATGCTTATAGGCCAAAGAAAAACAAATGGTCTCTAGGCAAATGTAATACTATCAGACTAGAAACCCTATCTTAGATACTTCGGTGAATCCATTTTTGTCATTAATCTTACTTGCCTCTGTTTTATGAATTTATTCAAGTGTTATATTGACAATTAGCAGTAGGAAGAATCTAAAGAAATTATATTTATTTTGAGTCACATTTAACTACTATATCTTTAATTATGTGATAATAAATTATTTGGATTTGTTATGTAAGATTTGATCTTCATTTTTTTTCAGAAGTTGGAAAGATTCTATATATATTTAACCATTAGTTACTTCTGTTATCTTTTGGTTATCATATATTATATACCATCCTTTGGTTAAAGGATGCGTTTTTTTGTTTGTTTGCTTGTTTGTTTTATTGGTGTTTGTTTTTGTTTTTTGTTTTAATTAACTGAGTTATCTCTTTGTTTACAACTGTCTGGTTATATACATGGTAAGAATTCATGCACACATGATTTGTGACTGAGTTCAATACTAAGGACCCATATTCTAGAAGAGAGAACTGACTCCTTCAAGTTATCTTTGAACTTTCACATGAGAGGTCAGAGACATACAGAATCTCTACATATCAATCCAAATAAATAGCAACTATTTTAAAATAAATAAGGTAAAATGAAGATGATATAATATAATCCGAAGAATAGTAACTATTCACAGAGAATAAAGCTAGCTTGAGTTGTTTTCTAAGATACTCTTTTTTTCTACAAGAATGCTCCCAACATCTTTATGCAATGTAATAATTCCAGGAAACATCTCCATTGTCCACAAACACTAAATTGCTAAATAAAACAATATATTCCTATGAAGGAAAACTCTCAATACTAAAATCACAAACTGAGTGCCACAAACTGGATCAGTATCAAAAGCTATTACACTGAGTGCTACATTAATTGAAACTATAGAGTTCTTGTACAGAAGTATACACCAGATCACTGAAACAGAGAAAGGTACAGAAAATCATGCAAGTGAACATTGGAATTTATCACACAACATATGATAAAAGTGGCCTTTCAACTTTCTAAAGGAATAAAGGACAATTTAATGAATGATGCAAGGATTGGTTAATCACTTGGAAAAAGATAAAATTAGATTCATACTTCACCAGTGTCCTTGAAAACTCAATTCCAAATAGATCATACATCTAGATGTTAAAAATATATATGTTGTCCCACAAGTAGGGAAAGGAAATTCATATAAATTCTTTTTTACTTAATGTGAAAAATAGTCTCTATTGCTCTAAATTTAGAGAAAATGATATATTGATCATTTTGCCTGAATTTGGCAGTACATAATATGATGAAACTGTATCATATGTTAGTGAGATTTTTACATTTCATTAAAAGAGGACATCATAAATGATCAATTTTAAAATTTAAAACAGTTTACTTTGGCTCACAGTAGAGACTTTTGCCTATAAATAAGTAATAATTGATCATTGAATAACTTAAATTTCAAATAAAGTGAAATAACATAAAAGAAACCTTAATAACTTTGTATCTCAAATGCAATATGGTAAAAGGGGGAGGAACAATATTTAGCTGTCCTTTTACAGAGCATAAGCCAGTAACATTAGGACCACTTACTAGATTGTAATCCTTAAAGGCCAAACTCTTCCACGTCATCATACTCTAAAGTTTTCCCTAGATGGCCCTTGAAGGACCCTTAAGTTACATCCTACATTCCAGCATAAATAAAGTGAATATTTTACTCACAAAACAGATAGGAACATTTCAATTTATGCCATATGATAAAAGATTATTATCACTAACATATGAACAATGCTTAAAAAATAAAGATACTGGATGTGGAAAAAGATGAACATTCCTCCATCGCTGTTGGGATGGCAAACTGGTAGAACCACTCTGGAAATCAATCTGGAGGTTCCTCGGAAAATTGGAAATAGATCTACATGAAGACTCAGCTATGCCACTCTTAGGAATATACCCAAAAGATACCCCAACATGCCACAGGGGCATGTGTTGCATTGTGTTCATAGCAGCATTATTTGTGATAGTCAGAAGCTGGAAACAACCCAGATGTCCCACGACAGAAGAATGGAAAATGTGGTTCTTTTACATAGTAGAATAATATTACTCAGTTATTAAGAACGAGGACATCCTGAGTTTTGCAGGCAAATGGATGGAACTAGAAAATATTATTCTGAATGAGGTAACTCAGACACAAAAGGATATGCATGATATATATACTCAGTAATAAGTGGATATTAGCCAAAAAGGAAACAAAAGCATAATACCCAAGATATAGTCCATAGAACTCAAAAAGTTCAACATGAAGTGCCCAAGTAAGCCCCACTTGGGAGAGAGAAGAAAGCAATCACAAGTGGAGACAGGGAGGGAGGGACCTAGGAGGGAAAGTAGATGTGGCGGGGGAGGGGAATCTGATCTGGTATTGGGTGAGGGAAAAGGACTGAAGCCCTTGAGGGCCAATGAAAAGAATGGAAACAGGCAACCTCAGGAGGTAGGAGGTTGGGGGGACCCTCCATAATGCACCAGCGACCTGGGAGGTGAGAGACTCTCATGACTCAAAGGGAGGGACCTTAGATGATATGACCTAGAGTGGGGAGAGGAAGCTATACAGCTCACTTCCACCATGAAGACAGAGCATCAAATGAGGTTGGGGGCCATCTCACAGTCACAACACTGACGCATAATTGCTCCTGTCTGAAAGAATTACAGGGATGGAAATGGAGAAGAGCCTGAGGAAAAGAAGGCCCAGCAACAGGTCCAAAGAAGGATTCAGCTCAAGGGGTGGTTTCAAGGCCTGACACTATCACTGAGGCTATGCAGTGCTCACAAAAAGGAACCTAGCATGAACACACTCTGGAAGACCCAACAAGCAGCTGAAAGAGTCAGAGGCAGAATGTTGCACCCAAACAATGGACAGAAGCAGCTGACTCCTGTTGTTGAATCAAGGAAAGACTGAAAGAAGCTGAGGAGGAGGGCAACCCTGAGGGAGGACCAGCAATCTCAAATAATCTGGACCTCTGAGATCTCTCAAACAGTGGACCACCAACCAGGCAGCATACACTGGGTGATATGAAGCCACCAACACACATACAGCAGAGGACTGCAGGGTCTCTGTTCATTCAGAGGTGAAGAACCTAACCCTCAAAAGCCTGGAGGCCCCAGGGAGTTTAGAAGTCAGGGGGAGGGGGGGGGTTGGGAGGATATCCATGTGGAGACAGGGAGATGGAGAGGAGGTATGGGATGTGGAGCAGTAGCAGAGTGGATGGGGCAGGGGAAGGTGGGGAATAAAATATGGAATGTAAAATAAGCAAACAAATAAATAAATAAAATATAAAAAATTAAAGATACTGAATTTTCTCCTTCCAAGGAAAGAAATTAAGAAAATATACAAAAATAATTCATATTAAAGATATAAACTTGGCATATAAACATATGTGGATATATTATTTTATTATTCATTAGATAAATATAAGTTAAAATTTATTAAAATAACAGACATTATTTACCAGATACATGCAGATGTATATTAATGACATGACATTCTGTTAACCATGCAGGCACTGCTCTTCCAATGGCAAATGTTAGAACCCTACCAGAAGGATGTTTACCAATAACATTGCCTAATTATAGATAAGCACAATAGGTAAGGAGCAGTCACCTGGCAACTGAGATTCATGTAAGAAAGCTTCATTTACAGAGAATTCTTTCAAATTTTCTCTACCCTCAAATTAAAATTTGAAATGATCATATATAGAAATTGAAATAACAGAGTAACACAAAGGGATTTACACACTGCTGTGTATGTGCATAAAGTCATCCATTACTAGCATATGTAATTTCAAATAATAAAACAATCAAATAGTACACATCGGTGAGAGCAGTATAATAAACAAGAGGAACACTCAATGGTTTGCAGCACATTATTAGAAAAATGTATATGAACATTTTATACTGTATGTAAAAATAGAGAATGAAAAAAAAAAAAAAGCCGGGCGTGGTGGCGCATGCCTTTAATCCCAGCACTCAGGAGGCAGAGGCAGGCGGATTTTTGAGTTCGAGGCCAGCCTGGTCTACAAAGTGAGTTCCAGGACAGCCAGGGCTACACAGAGAAACCCTGTCTCAAAAAAACCAAAAAAAAAAAAAAAAAAAATAGAGAATGATTTCTTCTTCTCTCCTTTCTCTCTCTCTCTCTCTCTCTCTCTCTCTCTCTCTCTCTCTCTCTCTCTCTCTCTCTCTCTCTTCTTTTCTGTCTCTGGTACCCTCTTAACTCCACTTCCCATGCCCTGAATACACGCTATTCTATATATATTTTTTAAATTGACATAACAGATAACTAACTAGTTAAAATTTATTGAGTCATTTTTAAAAAGAAATTTGAAACTCAAGAAGAAAAATCAAAGTGTGGATACATCAATCCTTCTTAGAAGTAGGAACAAAATATCCATGGAAGGAGTTACAGAGACAAAATATGAAGCAGAGACTGAAAGAATGACCATCCAGAGACAGCCCCACCTGGGGATCCATCCCATAAACAGCCACCAAACCCAGACACGATTGCGGATGCCAACAAGAGCTTGCTCATGACAAGTCCCTTCCAGTCTGCAAAAGGGCTGGGTCACCTTGGGCGGAGGGTCAGCAGACAACCCCACAGTCCCTAGAGGACTCTCCATGCAATCTTGGGAACACTGCTGAGTGGAAGCAACTTCTGTTCCAATCCAATCCCACGGGACCTGAGAGCATTAGAAAAGTGGAAGGTTGACCAGACCATGGGAACAAGTCCCTTCCAGTGGGCACCAGCACTGGGTCACCTTGGGTGCAGGGTCTGCGGACACCCCCACAGTCCCTAGAGGACTCTCCACACATTTTTGGGACCACTGAACAGACAGCGCCATGCTCCTCGAAGGAGACACCACTCCCAGGCACTGTAACACGCCCAGGATTTTAGGACAACAGTATCCCAGGATAAAAGGATCTGGGTCACACCAGTACTTCAGGGTCTCAGTGGAACTTGACTGCCAAGAACTCAGACACACCCAGAATCTCAGGTTCACAGGAGCCCACAATCAAAGGATCACAGTGACAGCTGGACTCTGAGGAGTACAGAATCAACTGGAATTATAAGAAGGGCAGGCTCCAATCAGATATATTGAGGTCAGGAAGCACTTGAGATAATCAGATGGCAGGAGGCAAGCATAAGAACAGGAGCAACAGAAACCAGGGTTACTTGGCATCATCAGAACCAAACTCTCCTACCATGGCAAGTCCTGGATACACCATCATACCAGAAAAGCAAGACATAGATCTAAAGTCACTTCTCATGATGATAAAGGAGGACGTTAAGAAGGAAATAAAGGAAAACACAGGTAAACAACTAGAAGCATTTAAAGAGGAAACACAAAAATCCCTTAGAGAGTTACAGGAAAACAATACCAAACAGGCAATGGAATTGAACAAAACCATCCAGGATCAAAAAACGGAAGTAAGAACAATAAGGAAAACCCAAAAGGAGATAACCCTGGAGACAAAAACCATAGGAAAGAAATCAGGAACCATGGATACAAGCATCAGCAACAGGATATAAGAGACTGAAGAGAGAATCTCAGGTGCAGAAGATTCCATAGAGATCATGGACACAACAATCAAAGAAAATGCAAAATGCAAAAAGATCCTAACTCAAAATATCCAGGAAATCCAAGACACAATGAGAAGACCAAACCTACGGATGATAGGAGTAGATGAGAATGAAGATTCTCAACTTAAAGGACCAGCAAATATCTTCAACAAAATCATAGAAGAAAACTTCCCATACCTAAAGAAAGAGATGCCCATGAACATACAAGAAGCCTACAGAACTCCAAACAGACTGGACCAGAAAAGAAATTCCTCCCGACACATAATAATCAGAACAACAAACACACTAAATAAAGACAGAATATTGAAAGCAGTAAGGGAAAAAGGTCAAGTAACATATAAAGGCGGGCCTATTAGAATTACTCCAGACTTCTCACCAGAGACTATGAAAGCCAGAAGATCCTGGACAGATGTTATACAGACACTAAGAGAACACAAATGCCAGCCCAGGCTACTATACCCAGCAAAACTCTCAATTACCATTGATGGAGAAACCAAAGTATTCCATGACAAAATCAAATACATAATATCTTTACACAAATCCAGCCCTTCAAAGGATAATAATGGAAAAAAAACAAAACGAAACAAAAAAACAATACAAGGATGGAAACTACGCCCCGGAAAAAGCAAGAATGTAATCCTTCAACAAATCTAATAGAAGATAGCCACAAGAACAGAATCCTAACTCTAACAACAAAAATGACAGGAACAACAATTGCTTTTCCTTAATATCTCTTAATATCAGTGGACTCAATTCCCCAATAAAAAGACATAGACTAATAGACTGGCTACACAAACAGGACCTAAAATTTTGTTGCTTACAGGAAACACACCTCAGGAAAAAGGACAGACACTACCTCAGAGTGAAAGGCTGGAAAACAATTTTCCAGGAAAATGGTCTGAGGAAAAAAGCTTGAGTAGCCATTCTAATATCAAATAAAATTGACTTTCAACCTAAAATTATCAAAAAAGACAAGGAGGGTCACTTCATACTCATCAAAGGTAAAAATCTTCCAAGAGAAACCCTCAGTTTGAATATTTATGCTCCAAATGCAAGGGCAGCCACATTCATTAAAGAAACTTTAAAAAAGCTCATAGCACACATTGCACCTCACACAATAATAGTGGGAGACCTTAACACCACACTCTCATTAATGGACAGTTCCTGGAAACAGAAACTAAACAGAGACACAATGAAACTAACAGAAGCTATGAAACAAATGGATTCAACAGATATTTATAGAACATTTTATCCTAAAACAAAAGGATATACCTTCTTTTCAGCACCTCATGGTACCTACTCCAAAATTGACCATATAATTGGCCATAAAACAGGCCTCAACAGATTCAAAAATATTGAAATTGTCCCATGCATCCTATCAGATCACCATGGACTAAGGCTGATCTTCAATAACAAGATAAATAACAAAACACCAACATTCCCATGGAAACTGAACAACACTGTACTCAGTGATACCTTGGTCAAAGAATAAAGAAAGAAAGAAATTAAAGACTTTTTAGAGTTTAATGAAAATGAAGCCACAACATACCCAAACTTATGGGAAGCAATGAAAGCATTCCTAAGAGGAAAACTCATAGCTCTGAGTGCCTCCAAAAAGAAACTGGAACGAGCATACACTAGCAGCTTGACAGCACACCTAAAAGGTCTAGAACAAAAGGAAGCAAATTCACCCAAGTGGAGTAGAGGGCAGGAAATAATCAAACTCAGGGGTGAAATCAACCAAGTGGAAACAAAAAGAACTATTCAAAGAATCAACCAAACTAGGAGCTGGATTTTTGAGAAAATCAACAAGATAGATAAACCCTTAGCCAGACTTACTAGGGGGCACAGGGTCAGAATCCCAATTAACAAAATAAGAAATGAAAAGGGAGACATAACAACAGATCCTGAGGAAATCCAAAACACAATCAGATGCTTCTACAAAAGGCTATATTCAACAAAACTGGAAAACCTGAATGAAATGGACAAATTTCTAGACAGATAGCATGTACCAAAGTTAAATCAAGATCAGATGAATGACCTAAACACTCCTATATCTCCTAAAGAAATAGAAGCAGTCATTAATAGTACCCAATCAAAAAAAGCACAGGACCACACAGGTTTAGTGCAGAGTTCTATCAGACCTTCAAAGAAGACCTAATTCAAGTTCTTCTCAAACTATTCAATGAAATAGAAACTGAAGGTACTCTACCCAATTCATCCTGTGAAGCTACAATTACTCTGACCTAAACCACTTAAAGACAAAGCAAAAACAGAGACCTTCAGACCAATTTCCCTTATGAATTTCAATGCAAAAATACTCAATAAAATTCTCGCTAACTGAATCCAAGAGAACATCAAAAAGATCATCCACCATGACTAAGTAGGCTTCATCTCAGGAATGCAGGGATGGTTTAATATACGGAAATCCATCAATGTAATACACTATATAAGTAAACTCAAACCAAAAACCACATGATTATCTCTTTAGAGGCTGAGAAAGCATTTGACAAAATCCAACATCCCTTGATGATAAAAGTCTTGGAAAGATCAGGAATTCAAGGCCCATACCTAAACATAATAAAAGCAATATACAACAAATCAGTAGCCAACATCAAACTAAATGGAGAGAAGCTGGAAGCAATCTCAATAAGATCAGGGACTAGACAAGGCTGCCCACTTTCTCCCTACCTATTTAATGTAGTACTTGAAGTCCTAGCCAGAGCAATTAGACAACAAAATAGGTCAAGGGGATACAAACTGGAAAGAAAGAAGTCAAAATATCACTATTTGCAGATGATATGATGTTATATATAAGTGACCTCAAAAATTCCACCAGAGAACTCCTAAACCTGATAAAAAGCTTCAGTTAAGTAGCTGGATATAAAATTAACTCAAAAAAATCAATGGCCTTTCTCTACACAAGGGATAAATGGGCTGAGAAAGAAATTAGGGAAACAACACCATTCACAATAGTCACAAATACTATAAAATATCTTGTTGTGACTCTAACTAAGGAAGTCAAAGATCTGTATGATAAGAACTTCAAGTCTCTTAAGAAAGAAATCTAAGAAGATCTCAGAAGATGGAAAAATCTCCCATGCTCATGGATTGGCAGGATTAATATAGTAAAAATGGCTATCTTGCATAAAGCAATCTACAGATACAATGCAATCCCCATCAAAATTCCAACTCAATTCTTCACTGAGATAGAAAGGGCAATTTGCAAATTCATCTGTAATAACAAAAAACCTAGGATAGCAAAAACTCTCCTCAACAATAAAAGAACCTCTGGTAGAATCACTATGCCTGACCTCAAGCTGTACTACAGAGCAATTGTGATAAAAACTGCATGGTACTGGTACAGTGATAGAAAGGTAGATCAATGGAATAGGATGGAAGATCCAGAAATGAACCCACACATCTATGGTCACCTGATCTTTGACAAGGGAGCTAAAACCATCCAGTAGAAAAGACAGCATTTTCAACAAATGGTGATGTCACAACTTGAAGTTATCATATGGAAGAATGGGAATTGATCCATTCTTATCTCCTTGTACTAAGGCCAAGTCTCAGTGGTTCAAGAAACTCCACATAAAACCAGAGACACTGAAACTTATAGAGGAGAAAGTGAGGGAAACCCTCGAAGATATGGGTACTGAGGAAAAAATCTTGAATAGAATAGCAATGGCTTGTGCTGTAAGATCAAAAATTGACAAATGGGACCTCATAAAGTTGGAAAGCTTCTGTAAGGCAAAAGACACAGTCAGCAAGACAAAAAGGCCACCAGCAGATTGGGAAAGGATCTTTATGAATCCTAAATCAGATAGGGGACTAATATCCAATATATATAAAAGCTCAAGAAGGTGGACTCCAGAAAATGAATAACCCCATTAAAAATGGGGCACAGAGCTAAACAAAGAATTCTCAACTGTGGAATACTAACTGGCTGAGAAGCACTTGAAAAAATATTCAACACCCTTAATCAGGGAAATGCAAATCTAACTCTTAGCTTCTACCTCACACCAGTCAGAATGGCTAAGATCAAAAATTCAGGTGACAGCAAATGCTGGCCAGTATGTGGAGAAAGAGGAACACTCCTCCATTGTTGGTGGGATTGCAAGCTTATACAATCACTCTGGAAATCAGTCTGGCGGTTCCTCAGAAAATTGGACGTATTACTACCAGAGAATCCCGCAATATCTCTCCTGGCTATATATCCCAAAGATGTTCCAACTAATAAAAAGAACATGCTCCACTATGTTCATAGCAACCTTATTTATAATAGCCAGAAGCTGAAAAGAACCCAGATGTCCTTCAACAAAGGAATGGATAGAGAAAATATGGTACATTTACACAATGGAGTACTACTCAGCTATTAAAAACAATGAATTTATGAAATTCCTAGGCAAATGGATGGATCTGGAGGGTATCATCCTGAGTGAGGTAACCCAATCACAAAAGAAGTCACATAACATGTACTCACTGATAAGTGGATATAATCCCAGAAACTTAGAATGCCCAAGATACAATTTGCTAAACACATGAAACATTAGAAATATGAAGATCAAATTGTAGACACTTCGTCACTTGTTAGAATTAGGAACAAAACACACATGGAAGGAGTTACAGAGATCAAGTGTGGAGCTGAGACAAAAGGATGGACCAACCAGTGACTTCTGTAGCCTGGGATCTATCCCATAATAAGTCACCAAATGCAGACACTATTGCATATGCTAGCAAGATTTTGTTGAAAGGGCCCTGATATAGCTGTCTCATGTGAGGCTATGCCAGTGCATGGCAAACACAGAAGTGGATGCTCCCAGTCAGCTATTGGGTAGAACACAGGGTTCCTAATGGATGAGCTAGAGAAAGTACCCAAGGATCTGAAGGGGTCTGCAACCCTATAGGTGGAATCACAATATGAACTAATCAGTACCCCCAGAGCTCATGTCTCTTGCTGCATATGTAGCAGAAGATGGCCTAGTCAGCCATCATTGGGAAGAGAGGCTCCCTGGTTTTGCAAACTTTATATGCCCCAGTAGAGGGGAATGCCAGGGCCAAAAAGTGGGAATGGGAGGGTAGGGGAGCATGATGGGGGGGTGGGGGAAGTTATAGGGGACTTTTGGGACAGCATTTGAAATGTAAATGAAGAAAATATCTAATAAAAAGTCGGAAGGACAAAAAAAAGAGCTTGCTGATAGGAGCCTGATGTAGCTGTCTCCTGAGAGGCTCTGCCAGTGCCTGGCAAATACAGAAGAGAATGCTCACAGCCATCCATTGGAGAGAGTACAGTATCCCTAATGAAGCAGCTAGAGAAAGTACCCAAGGAGCTGAAGGGGTTTGCAGCCCCATAGGAGAAATTACAATTTCAAAATGATCATAACTCCATATTTGACATAACAGAGTAACATAAAGGCATTTAAATGCATTGTTATGATTATTATTCAACAAAGCAGATAGTCATGGACTCTCCATGGCTTTAAAAATAAATTATGAGTATATGCTTGTTATTTATAAATTGGATGTACAGGAAAAGTTCTGTGATTATTGCATATTATTGACCATCCATACATCAATGTAAAATTACATTTAAGATCAGACATATTAAAACCAAGCTACTCAAAATGCAGAAAAATTAGCCATTTCGTAATATTTCTTTTGTAATATCAAAAGAATGGACTACTTCAGACCCCCAGAGGGAAAGATAATAGACATAAAATTGATATTTCAGCCAATAAGACTAAAGTCAATTATGCCACTCATATAAATTTGATTAAAACTTAATTTTTAATATAGCCCTTGCCAAGACAGTAGTTCACTTAATCTGCATTAATTGACTACAGAATTTGCCACTAACCAAATAAAAGAAACAGCAATGATGAGATTGGTTAGGTTTTCATGTAAAAGCTGTTTCTACACACTTCTAATAGCATCAGTTTCTAAGTACTTTCTCTTCTGGAAATATAATCAAGCATTTGGCATATATCACTTCCAAAAACTTGGACAGGATATCATTATTTACCTATTACCTCCAAAGAAAACACCTGTTCCATTAAAATACCACTCATAAATGCACAGTAGATGTTTCCCTGGTTGGTAAAATGAATGTGCCACTTTTTATTTTATTTAAGGTTAGTTTAACAAAACATAGCATATTGAAATAACAAACACGTTTCACAAATACTGATGATATAAGGATAATTCATATCCTGTGATAATATCAAGAGTTCCACTGCATTTTAATTTGAGGCAAATTTCAATAAAATTATGTATGCATAAAATATATGTGTATTTCAAACACTTCTTGTGGGTTCTTTCATTGACAGGCGAGCATTACTGAGTTTATTGCAAAATTTAGTTTCTCTTTATACAATGCAAAAACTGCCCCTTATGTACATATGAGCATAAGAAAGTAATGTCAGACAAAGGACTTAGGATGCAGTAAATGAAAGTGTAAGTCCCTAAACCCAATTTCTAGTACTACATAACCAACTAAAATATTAATCCTAATCATTCCTTGGAGTCTAGGAAATGTTTAGCACAATTTTCAACTTGATTCCATATTTCCACTGACCAGTGTTTAAGAAGCCTGTTTACCAACTCCATTGATAGAAAAACCAAGAAGATCTTATTGTGTATCAAATTAAATATTAATAATATTATAAAATTATATGTTGTAAATTAATTTTCTGAAATTTGGTTTAAGAGATGTATTTATTACATGTAAGTATAAACTGAGTTAAGAGAAATTTTCTCTATTGTAAGGAAATGAGTATTTTCATTGTTGTGGCTACTACTTTGGGTCTTAATGTATATGATAGGCATATATGACTATACCAAATTGATATGATAGAATTCACTTACAGTTTTCAAACCAGTTTGTATCACCTTTAACAATAATGTTCTATTCTTTATATAATTAACATGCAATATCACAACTGTGATACTTTTAGGAACAAGAAATTAGGAACAATCTACTTAAAAATTGGTTATGTTAAGAATCTTCCATGCAGCCAGGCATGTTGGTACACACCTTTAATCCCAGAACTTGGGAGGCAGAGGCAGGCGGATTTCTGAGTTCAAGGCCAGCCTGGTCTACATAGTGAGTTTCAGGACAGCCAGGGCTACGCAGAGAAACCCTGTCTCAAAAACAAACAAACAAACAAACAAACAAATCAAAACAAAACAAAACAACAAAAAATCAAAAACCAAACAAAAAAAGACTCTTCCATGCAAAGCATATTATATATGTCAAGCTATCATTGAATTCTAACCTACAGGAAGAAATGCATAGGTAAACTGTTCTAAAACGTATAACCCTGAAAATATGCTGAATCAAAATTTTCCAAAATATGTAATTATAGACAATATATAATTCTAGAAAATAATATCATGTAGCTATTTTCATAATTCATTTAATACTATTTATTTTAATTAGCTTAGAAAAGTTCCTTTGAATGTAGCACATTTCTTTGTAGCTGAACAAATTTTAGAATGATGATTCTTCCTTGTATCTGCTTCGTAGTGTGGACTTAAAGTTTCAGCAGTTCACTCTAGAAAAGAGATAAAAGGCGATGGCACCTTCTATGTCCCTACCTATATTAAACAAAGGTTACTGTTATACTCAAACAACAGTCATGTCAGCGCTTCCTTCTCTATTGCATTTAAATAAGTGGGCCCTGAAGAATACTTCCTGAGTGAACTTTATTAAAGATTACTTTTCTGGTGTTTTCTTCTTATTACAAGTTCTCTCTGGTGTTTGATCTTCTGACATCTTTCACTGTCAAAAATTACAAAGAAAAACCTAATATATTCTCAGTTCAGAATATCATAACTTTCTAACCCTCCCTTGTGGGAAAAACATATTACTCACTTAATGTCAGCATTATGAACATAATAGAAAATATGAGATCTGGGAGAAAGATGTAAGAGAACTACAGGAATGTATCATGAGCAAAGTAGGCATACTCATGTTACAGAAAAGACAGTTTTTATTACAAGATTATCTGTAGAAGCAGTAGAATGATTTCTTTGCCTTGAAAAAATCAAATTATATATCTATTATTTGTGACCATGGTGTCATTTAGCACTAGTAATTTGTAATGCTGTTGTCTTAAACAAACTTACTTTCAATGAATCAGTTGTGTCACTACTTATTAGTAAACAATATGACTCTTATTATAAAGTTACAATAATAATCTTATAACTGGCTGGGTATTTAATAATGAGCAAAACATGAGAATAAATTAGGCACAAATATTCCTTAGTGTTATTGAGTAATTTTTCAATTAGTATTCAGCTGGAAGAATTATGTTAAAGAAGAGAAAGCTTCATATATTAAATATGTTTCCTTAAGAATTCAAATTGTATAATTCCAAAATGGCAAAGTGCAAACATGAAGTCCACTCATAGTAAATATATATTTTTCTATAATAAATAGAATTGATTTACTCACAGACTTAAAACATATCGACAATGAAAAAACTATTTTAAAACTATTAGCAATATGATATTAACAGAAATAAAAAAGACTGAATATTTTACCATCTTAATGCTCATGATGTTTTCTCATGGAAAGTCAAAATGAGGTACTTGTCTTGCTAACAGATTGGCTCAAAACGGGTTACTGAAAACAGACAGAATGAATTTGAAAGGGAAGACAGACATGTAGGTATATAGGAAGGCTTGAAATGTGAAGGGGGGCAATTATATTATACTTTCAAGAAATTAAAGAATTAAAAAATTGTGGGCTCCCAATGAATTCTGTGAGGAAAACTGTTCAAATGATGAAAATAAAACTCTAATCATTCTACATTTTACAGAATCAGAACAACAAGTTTTAAATATTCCCATGGCAGCGTATTAGGAGAAAGAAAGAAAGAAAGAAAGAGAGAAAGAGAGAGAGAGAGAGAGAGAGAGAGAGAGAGAGAGAGAGAAAGAAAGAAAGAAAGAAAGAAAGAAAGAAAGAAAGAAAGAAAGAAAGAAAGAAAGAAAGGAAAGAAGGAAGGAAAGAAGGAAGGAAGGAAGGAAGGAAGGAAGGAAGAAAGAAAGAAAGAAAGAAAGAAAGAAAGAAAGAAAGAAAGAAAGAAAGAGCACAACAGGAATCTCTCTTCCCAGGCACTTCAAAATAATCTTCACTAACCTACATCCAATAGAAGGGTAATATCCAAAATATTTAAATAACTAAATGTATTAGCTTCCAAAAAAACCAAATAACCCAACTAAAAAATGATCTACAGCTACTTCACTGAAGTTGTTTACATTTCATCTGCTCATTTTGTCCTCGATTTCCTGGATGTTTTGGAGCATCTTTTGGATATAAGCCCAGGACTGGTATTGCTGGATCCTCAGATAGTACTATGTCCAATTTTTTGAGGAACTGCCAAACTGATTTCTAGAGTGGTTGTAACAGCTTGTAGTCCCACCAACATTTTGCTGCATATAGGATACCCACCTCAGTGACAAAAACCGACACTACCTCATATTAAAAGGCTGGAAAAAAAATTCTAAGCAAATGGTCCCAAGAAACAAGCCGGAGCAGCGATTCTAATATTGACTAAAATCAACTTTCAATTGAAAGTTATCAAAAAAGATAAGGAAGAGAGTTCATACTCACCAAAGGAAAAATCTACCAAGAAGAACTCTCAATTCTGAACATTTATGCTCCAAATTCAAGGGCACTTACATTCATAAAAGAAACTTTACTAAAGCTTGAAGCACACATTGCACAACACACAGTAACAGTGGGAGATTTCCACAACCCACTCTCACCAATCGACAGATCATGGAAGCAGAAACTAAACAGAGACACAGTGAAACTAACAGAAGTTATACCAAATGGATTTAACATATATCTACAGAACTTTTTATCCTAAAACAAAAGAATATATTTTGTTCTAGGACATCACAGTACTCACTCCGAAATTGACCATATAATCATTCACAAGACAGGTTTCAACAGATACGAGAAGATTGAAATAATCCCATACATCCTATCAGATCATCACAGACTCATGCTGGTCTTTAATTGCAACAAAAACAATAAGAAAACCCATATACATGTTGAAGCTGAACAACGCTCTACTCAATGATAACTTAGTCAAGGAAGAAATGAAGAAAGAAATTAAAGACTTTTTAGAAGTTAATGAAAATGAAGCCACAATATACCCAAATGTATGGGACACAATGAAAGCAGTACTAAAAGGAAAACTCATAGCTCTGAGTGCCTCCAAAAAGAAACTGGAGACAATATACACTAGTAGCTTTATAGGACACCTAAAAGCTCTCAAACAAAAAGAAGCAAATACATACACCCAAGAGAAGTAGACTCCAGGGAATAATCAAACTTAGAGCTGAAATTAACCAAGTAGAAAAAAAATTGTACAAATAATCAACCAAACCAAGAGGTGGTTCTTTGAAAAAAAAATCAACAAGATAGATAAACCCTTAGCCAGACTAACCAGAGAACACAGAGACAGTATCCTAGTTAACAAAATCAGAAATGCAAAGGGAGACATAACTACACAAACTGAGAAAATCCAAAAAATTATCAGATCATTCTACAAAAGCCTATACTCAACAAAACTGAAAAATCTGAATGAAATGGACAATTTTCTAGACAGATAGAAGGTACCAAAGTTAAATCAGGATCAGATAAACAACCTAAACAGTCCCACAACCTCTAAAGAAATAGAAGCAGTCACTAATAGCCTGTCAACCAAAAAAAGCCCCAGGACCAGATGGGTTTAGTGCAGAGTTCTATCAGACTTTCAAAGAAGACCTAATACCAATATTCTTCAAACTATTCCACAAATTAGAAATAGAAGAAACAGTACCCAATTAGTTATATGAAGCCACAATTACTCTGATACCTAAGACACATAAAATCCCAACAAAGAAAGACAACTTCAGACCAATTCTCTTATGAATATCAATGCCAAAAGTCAATAAAATTCTCACCAACTGATTCCAAGAGTACATCAAAACAATCATCCGGAATGATCAAGTAGGCTTCATCCCAGAGATACAGGGATGGTTTAATATACAGAAATCCATCAACATAATCCACTATATGAACAAACTAATAAAAAAAGAAAAAGAAAGAAACAAAACAAAACAAAACAACAACAACAAAAAAACCCCCACATGATCAATTCATTAGATTCTGAAAAAGCACTTGACAAAATCCAACACACTTTCATGGTAAAAGTCTTGGAAAGATCAGGAATTCAAGGTCCATAATTAAGCATGGTAAAAGCAAACCAGTAGCCAACATCAAACTAAATGGAAAGAAACTTGAAGAGATCAGTTCAATTTTTAATCGGTGGGTTTATTCTCTCAAAAATGAGCACTAGTTGTGGTAAAGTGTGTCATTGTTCCCGATTATCTAAGACAATAATTTTGGTTTTGTTATTGATTTATGGCCTGAAAGTATCTAGTCTAGCCTCTTATCCACTATGTAGTTGAAGCTGTCTGCAACTACTGATCTTCCTGACTTGATCTCTCTAGCTGTGATTACAGATCTGTAGCATCAAACCTGGTGTAAATGGATTAAGAACCAGAAGCAAGGCATCCATGCATACTGAGCAAGGACTCCATTAGCTTAGCCATAGCCCCAGCTGTGAATTATTATCGACTTTGCACACCAAAGCTAAGTGTCTAAGCATGACAAATATAAAAGTTCCCATGAGTTAAATTTAATAAAGAAATAAAAATTTCTCTTATATATAAAATGTACACATTTACATCTACAATGACAGTCTTGTTGAAAATAGTACAATAGTGTAACTCAATGAGGCTACATATACAAATACACATATTAATCATGATGCTTGTGAGAACCATATTTATAATCTCAGCCTCATTCTTTGATCAGTATTAACATAGAAAAAATATCAGATATAAGTGAGGGATAAATGAAAACTTCTTTAAAAAGTTGTCATTCAGTTAAAATGAAGCCTTTCAATACCCTTTTAAATAGACATAAAATATGGTATTTAAACTGTTTCTAATAGAAATAGAATAGGCTATTAGATAGTTTCAAATGAAATTTAAAATGGTGTATAAAGCTGATATTGTACAGTCATGAATTTTTAAAGAACATTTGGACAATAACCGTTATCTTGAATTTACTCTTTAATAATGAAAAAGAAACAATTATTTTCACAAAACGTAAGCGAAATGAAATGGAACAAGATTTTGTTTCTCAAATGAGAGAAAAAGGAACTTGTAATTTTTAATAAGAATAAATCAATGGATATAAATTATTATCCTAAAAATAAACATTGACATGATTTCAGCATCATGATTAAGTTCACTAAGTTAATATATTGCCACGTTTCCCTTACAAATATAAATAGATAAAATTGCTAAATATATTTTATTATGATAAATACAGAACTCATACAATACTCTTAGGATGATTGGATCTGGAAGTATATTCAACAAGCATTTATTATCTATCACAAACAAAATTTCAATATGTATGCTTATCTTTCTCTTACACCAAAACAAATGGGGGATTTATTTTAAAAGCATGTAATAGAAGTGTGTTTCTGAATTAGCTAATACTACAGTAAAATCTAAAAGAGATTTGATGGTAGATAGAAAACTGTGGTTTTGTTTATCAGAAAGTAGGAACAGGAATGTGTACGTATAACAGAAAAGATCATGTACATGAGTTAGTGGAATGTGTAGAAACCACAAGAAAGTCCTCTTAGAATTGGATTATTCATCTGAAGGGACCCTGATATAGCTATCTCGAGTGAGGCTATGCCAGTGCCTGGCAAATACTGAAGTGGATACTCACAGTCATGTATAGGATGGAACACAGGGCTCCCAGTGGAGGAGCTAGAGAAAGTACTCAAGGAGCTGAAGGGGTCTGCAACCCTATAGGTGGAAGAACAATATGAACTAATCAAAACCCCCAGAGCTCATGTCTCTAGCTGCATATGTAGCAGAAGATGGCCTAGCCGGCCATCATTGGGAAGAGGGGACCCTTGGTCTCCAAACTTTATATGCCCCAATACAGGTGAACGCGAGGGCCAAGAAATGGGAGTGGGTGGGTAGGGGAACAGAGTGGGGGGGGGAGGTTATGGGAAACTTTCTGGATAGCATTTGAAATGCAAATAAAGAAAATATCTAATAAAAAATGGGATTAACTACTCAAAACATCCTATGTTTAACCTATGAGAAAAGCTGAATAGTGTAAATTGACACCAAGTGATCTCTTAGGTACTGTCTTCCTATATGACATTACATGCAAAGTAAAAGTCAACTTATGTGGAGGGAAAAGGTGATGGGAAATGAAAAGATAAATACCATTAAAGAAGCCATGGTTGAAATAAAAAAATATTAATGGACTCCAAATAATTAACAAAAGTATCAAGTGAAACTACAAAAAAGTTAAAAAAAATGCAACCCTTTTCCAAAATTCCAATACCATTATTGACAGAAATTTAAAAATACTGGTCTTCAAGTGCATATTGAAATATGCACACAAACACACATAAACACATACAAACATACTCACATGCACACTCAGAGGCTAACACAGGCCAAAATAATAAAGGCACATCTAGAGTTATCACAAACCCTGATTTCAGGTTGTCCTACAGAGCTATCAAAGTGAAAATAGGCATATTGTCAATAGAATAGAATTGAAAACCCAAACATAAGTCCATGCAATAGGGTTATGAAATTATGGTATGTTTACAGAGTGAGATATTATTCAACTGTTAAAAAATGAAAATTTAAAATTTGTAGGTAAATGGACAGAGCTAGAAATTATCCTGACTAAGTTAATGCAGACTAAAAATAAAAAATATGTCATATTTTCATTTATATGTGAATGTTATCATTTAAGCTTTCAGTGTATATCCTATTATCCAAATAACCAGAGAGGTTAGAAAACTAGCAAGGGACTAAGTTAGGGGGATGGAGATGACTTTCTCCCAAGGAAGTAGAAACAGAATTTGGTATTGTGGAGATATAAAGAGGAACTCGAATAGGAGCATTGTCTTAATTGAGGTTATTATTGCTACTAGGGTTATTGCTCATGGGGTTATTTTTATGAAATACCATGTTAAAGAAACTTGAAGAAACGGACTATTCATCTTACACTACCGTTTCACAGTTCTTCATCACAGCTAGTAAGGACAAGAACTCAGGCAGGGAAGGAAACTGGAGCTGAGGTAATGCAGAAGCCAAAACGGTGTGCTGCTTACTTGCTTGACTCTCATGGCTTGCTCACATAGAACCCAAGACCACCAGCCCAAGGATGACATCACCCACAGTAGCCTGGAAGCTCCACCGCCAGCAACAAGTAATAAAGAAAATGCCTTGCAAGTCTGCCTAAACTCAACCTGATGGAGGAATTTTCTTTATTGAGACTCCCTTCTCTCAGATAACTTTTTCTTTTGTCAAGTTGGCATAAAACTATCCAGCACAAAGATTAAAGAGAGAGAGCAGAACAGAGAAGCAAAAGAAGGAATCTCAGGTAGAACATCTAATATGGAAGGACATTTGAAAACTTACTACTCTACAAGTTCTATAGATATGACAATGTTCTAATAGAGTCACCAAATGATTAGGGAAGATAAAGTTCTAGACATTTAAAATATTCTAGATAATACTAGACATTTTATACCACCAATTAAATTCCCAATGTCAGAGTAAAAAAAAAAAAAGTTGAGACATTTCCCCAATCAGGTCCCCTAAAAACCCCTTAAGCATCACAAGCTATTGTCCCAGCTTGTAGCTGAAATCCAGATGACAATGCCCTGTTGCTGAAGAAAATGCTTAAACAAGACATCAAAAATGGAGAGGTTAAGCTACACCAGCTTGTCAGAGGAGTGACTAGAGATGTCACCCATACTGACTATTATTCATGGTGGGGAAAGGTGCTCTGAAACCTATCAAACAGGTAAAATAATCATTAATGTATCCTATTTATGAACCCAGTGAACTTCCTGCAAGATATATTACTACAATATCGATACCAATGTTGTTCGAGTAATCAACCACATTTTCATTGAATTTAAGGTCCACAATATGAGAAGTAACCTATACTGGTGATATTACTAAAACTGAAAAGTACTTGCAACTATGTAAGTGTTTTCTTTTGCTTTGAAGACACACCATGAGCAAGGCAACCTCTTACAAAAGAAAACATTTAACTGAGGACTTGCTTACAGTGTTAAAGATTTCTTCTCTTATCATCATGTCAGGGAGCATAGCAGTGGAGGACAGGCATGGTGCTGGGTAAGTGCTTCAATCTTCAGAGAGAGAGAGAGAGAGAGAGAGAGAGAGAGAAAGAGAGAGAGAGAGAGAGACTGAGTTTGATGAGGGCTTCTAAAACATCAAAGCAACCACATCCTCCCTCCCAGGTGACACAATTCCTCCAACAAAGAGATGCGTGCTCCAACAGGGCTACAGTTGCTGATCTTCCTAATCCTTTTATGGGAATGAATTTAAAATCACCAGAGTAGGTCATGGGCCTAGGGGAAATCCTAGTGTT
This sequence comes from Mus minutoides, assembly GCA_902729485.2. Taxonomy (NCBI): domain Eukaryota; kingdom Metazoa; phylum Chordata; class Mammalia; order Rodentia; family Muridae; genus Mus; species Mus minutoides. The sequence continues at coordinate 155,828 of CACVCL010017474.1, forward strand.
ATTGGTATGCTAAAGTATCACAGCAATAAAACAGTTCCTGCTGAATACTACTATATATACCCACAATTCAGTACCTTGTTCAACCAAAAACAGAGAATTTCTTTTTGAAATAAATAGAAATTATCACAGAAAATTACAACTGCACAATATGGAAAGAGTGAAAAACTGGGAATCCTTCATTCTAAATGGAATGTATTCATCAAACCCTCCCTTCAAAGCTCAGGAAATTATGCAGAAGAAGAGGACAAATTGCCAGAGATGATCAATGATTCCCCAAGGAAATATTCTCTTGAAAGCACAATGGGACTGATGCACATATGAACTCTTGGATACTGCAGCAGCGTACACAATACTTAAGAACATTCAATTCAGTTAGGGTACCATATCTGAGAGTCAGGAGTGGACACAAGAACATACCTTTAACCAAGAACATATGTACAGTTGTTACCTTTTAAAATGAGTATCACTAGTGAAGTATCACTGAATTCTCAAATGAAGTATCACTGAGTTTATCAACTACACTTCAAAAGACCTCCTGATCAGGAGGAGTTGGCCAACACAAAACAAATTTCATTTTTCCTGTGAATTTTATGTTTTATTTTTGGCATATGTTGTCTTATTTGCCTTTTGTTTGTTTTGATTTTCACTTTTGTGTTTTATTTGTCTTGTATTGAAATAAAGAGATAAAACAAATTTGGGGTTTAGTGGGGGCAGGAATCTGGAGGAGTTGGGACAGAGGAAGAAAGATGATCAAAATATATTACATGAAAATATATAGAAAAATAGGTAATAGTCTTAAAAATTAATGTTTTTATATTTCAGATGTCATATTTTCAATGTCAAACATAATATACAACCTCTAATATACATTTTATACTCCATATTTAAATGTCATGGTATAAGTAAAATAAAATTATGTTTAATTGAAAATCAAAAAGTAGAGCAAAACTTTAAAAGAAAGAAAATTAATAAAGATGTATACTTTTAACATTTAGATGAAATAACACTGAATTAGACAAATTAATTCTAGCTTTCTAATCTATGTGAACAAAACGAATGAAACACAATTTGATATTATGACTAAGTTAATAGATACTTTTACAGTTAATAAAAGTCTTCTTTTAACGGAGTTCCTTAAATATTAACATCGACACCTTTGAATGAACACTTAGGAATGACTTTTCAACGAGTACACAAATTGTAATCTACTTAAGTGGATTTCTTACTGTAAGATGAGTTGTTATCCCTTTAAGTGCCTGGTACTGAAATCTATTCATTTGCACAGGGCTGGTGAAGTCAAGGATCTAGGAGGAGATCTAGGAGGAGATCTAGAAGGAGATCCTACCTACATTCTAAATATTTGTCCTTATACCCACAGATAAATGAAGTCATCACCCCTCATGAAGAAAATTTCTCTCTGCAACAGGTTTTTTGTTTGTTTGAGTAATAATGTGCTCCATAGAATCATAGACTTAAATGCTTGGCTCCCACATGGAGAGGCAATATTAGAAAGTATGGCATTGTTGGGGTTGTGCTTAGAGGTTTCAGGTCCAGTGTCTCTCTCTTCCTGACACCTGTGGATCAGGAAGGAGAAGTCTCATATCCTTCTCCAGCACCATATCTGCCTACATGCTACCATGCTTCCTACCCTGATGACAATGGACCAAACCTCTGAACTGTAAGTAAGTCCCAGCTAAACATTTTCCTATATAAGACTTGCCAAAGTCATTGTGTCTCTTCAGCAGAAATAAAAATCCTAACTAAAACAACAACAACAAAACATTACAGAAAACAATAGCCTACCAAATTGCAGAGTTGAGGAAAGGCCCCAGTAGGTATAACTATGATATGTACATCTTCCATTTAAGGCTCAGAGACCATTGCAGAAGACAGGAAAAGGTACAAAGTTTTTAAGAGTCTATCGTTTCCTTACAATGCTCAGCAAATAATTTTTCTTACATTGCCTCTCCATAATGTAGTAGTAACCATTAGAAAAAGCTACAATTAATTATTGATAATTCAGTTAATTTTTTCCAGAAAATTTTAACATTCTCAATCTCTCAAAATGATCTAGAAAATAGTTTTTTCTCATTTTGCATAACAAATAAAAGCTATCTGCAACATAAAATAGAAGCTGTAATTTAGACTTTTTATTATATATAGACATTCTACATTATGAAAGTGATTTAATCACAATCAATTTTTCGAAATCTGTTCTTTGATGGTGTTGCAATTGAGCCCCAGTAAATGTTCTGATACCTACTTAACTAAATAGGTACAAAGTGTTCCAAAAACAACAATAACAACAATAGCAACAACAAAGCCAAACCAAACCAAAGGGCTTGAGCGCAAAAGGTGAAATTCTACAGATATAGAGGGGGAACTAGAAAAGAAGAAACTAAAGGATAAAAATGAATCATAGTAGAGGGGGATATGATTAAAGTGATTATTATCATATATTCTAAACTTATAGTGCTACCTCTTTATGTGCTTAATATATGATAACAATATTTATGTAAGTTAAATAAAAATCTGAAAGAAACAATTCATGAGATTCAATGTTATTTACAAATTTATAGAACAGTTTTTATTTGAGGAAAAGCATAGGAAGTACTTATTCTAAAATGAAATATCTTCATTTTGGGGATATAAGAATTGTGTCTGTATTAGAACCAGTTTAACTACAACTCTAGATAACGCTATAGGATATAAGTAAATAAAGGCTACCAGATATCTGTGTGTGTGCATATTAAAGCTGTGTTTTTACCAAAGACCTCTACTTGCTTTTAGTTTTGTCCAAAGAGTTCCAGTAAGGATTCATACTGTCTTAAGAAAACTCAGCACTTTTCATAATTCTTTTCTCAAATGAGGACTCTTACTTAAATTTTCTTCAACATTCTCAGTCTCTCAAAATAACTTAGGGAATCCTTTTCTCTCATTATGCATGATAAATAAAGGCTATCTCCAACCTAAGATAGAATCTGTCATTTAGATTATCTTTACTCTCATGTAGACGTTCTACAATTTAGAAAGTTACTTCATCACAACCAATTTTGCCAAATCTGTTCATTTATAGTTCTGTACACTTAGCAGTTGACACTTAGTAGTGCCAATTACCAGAGTGATCATTCTCCTTTCTATTTATTTAACTGGCAAGGGAGAGGCATTAAAATGAGATCTGTTGCCTAAAAGTAAGACAACATAAGGAGACTTAGCTATGTGCTTTAGTCACAAAATAACCTGGTTTCAATAAGAAATACTATCTTTCAGTTTCCTTTTATTATCTCTGCTCTCCACAACTATTTTGAGGGCTCTACCATCACTGTATCCATTTATTACAGCAGCATCATTTACAAAAAAAAATGTGAAGCTAAACTTGTGTATTCAAAAATGGGGATAATGCAGCAAGTACACTCTTATACCGAAGGTCGAATAAGGTGGTAGAACTCCTGAAGCTCTTGAGTGGCCACCATTATAGATATCAACAATAACACTTAGCCGGCATGATCCTTGCCTGTTTCACTAAAAGTGAGCGTCATAAAGTTCCTGATTTTATATCCAGACTGCTGCAATGCACAGATTTTCAAGTCATTCATTATTACTAATTAAAATCTTATGTGCTTGCCCACCCTAATATCAACCTGATTATCCTTGCAGGAGTCAATCATTCTCCTCACATAGGGCTGAAATATTCTGAAATAATTCCAACTAGTTTTTATGACAATTTCTCTGTGTAGCCCTAGAAGGAACTGGAAGGAACTCTATAGAACAGATTGACCTCAAACTCAAAGATCTGTCAGACTCTGCCTCCAGAGTCCTGGAATAAAAGACATGTTCCAGCACCATCAATCTATTTCCAACTTATTTTTAAGCCTAGATAACTTTGTTTTGTCTGTTATGTGTGTGTCAGGAGTTAAAATATCTGCATAGCTACCATGAGTCTGTTATGAGAAGGACACTGTAAAGAACGCGTAGCCTCAGAGGGCATGTTTCCTGAAGCTGTGGAAATTGCCAGTACAGGGGCTTCCATGACTGTGCTTCCTGCGACTACAGGTAACAGGCTGTAGAATTAGTGGGTGAGTATGATAAAGAACTCATGCCTACTGCACTGAGCTGAAGGTGGGGCAACACCACGGACGCCCCTGCAGCCCTAGATAACTATGAAAACCAGGCCATAGAGAGAGCATGTGTCCTTCTGCAAGTGATAAAGAAGCCCATGAATTTCATAAGGTCCCATTTGTCAATTCTTGGTCTGACCACACAGGCCATTGCTGTTCTGTTTAGGAATCTTTCCCCTATGCCCATACCTTCGAGGGTTTTCCCAACTTTCTCCTCTATAAATTTCAGTGTCTCTGGTTTTATGTGGAGGTCTTTGATCCACTTAGACTTAAGCTTTGTACAAGGGGATGAGAATGGGTCAATTCGCATTCTTCTACATGATAACCACCAGTTGTGCCAGCACCATTTGTTGAAAATGCTGTCCTTTTTCCACTGGATGGTTTTAGCTACCTTGTCAAAGATCAAGTGACCAGAGGTGTGTGGGTTCATTTCTGGGTCTTCAATTCTATTCCATTGGACCTTATGAAATTACAAAGCTTCTGTAAGGCAAAAGACACAGTCAGTAAGACAAAAAGGCCACCAACAGATTGGGAAAGGATTTTTACCAATCCTAAATCTGATAGGGGATTAATATCCAACATCTACAAAGAGCTAAAGAAACTGGACTCCAGAAAAACGAATAACCCCATTAAAAAATGGGGTACAGAGCTAAACAAAGAATTCTCAACTGAGAAATTCCGAATGGCTGAGAAACATCTGAAAAAATGTTCAACATCCTTAATCATCAGGGAAATGCAAATCAAAACAACCCTGAGATTCCACCTCACACCAGTCAGAATGGCTAAGATCAAAAATTCAGGGGACAACAGATGCTGG